>JADLZL010006033.1:0-20796 GCA_015844335.1 Chrysopogon serrulatus | reverse complement strand
CGTTTATTTATTTTTATGCCAAAAAGGATAAAAGAGACATTCTATTCATTAGGTGTAACCAACTTATAAGAATTAAAAAGGAATATAAAAATATGCAGACCTATCATGCCAACTACACTAGCTCTAGATAAATAGTCAATAATGATAAATGATAACCCGAGTAAATGAGGTAAATGGTATTCAGAGATAGATTATAGAAACTCACTAAAAGTAGTAAAACAATCTCACGATTTGACTAGAGTAAAAGGAAACCTATGTAATTACTAAATATAAAAGTCTCGACCCTACGCCACATTGCACATTTTTCATTTTATAAGCGGAACCAACTCGAGAAGACATCATAAAGGAGCATCAACTAATGAGGATTTTTAAAGGGCCACAAGGGTCACCTCCTTAGCGGCCAGGTGCTCGGCTAGTCCTCACGTGCGAGGGGGATGGATTACGGAAGGACCAGCGCGGTATCACTGCACAGGACTACCACCGCGACCCGGCATCGGGGTGCCTCCATAGGTACACAATATATCCCCGGACACCACGTCTACATAATGCGTACCACCTAACTCACTCGGAGATGCTTGAATTAGAGCTTCACGATCATACGACAATAATCATCATCAATCACAACTTTATACTCCGAATATGCAACTAGAATAAACTAAGAAGCGAATAAGTAGCAATATAAATAAGTAGAACAAAGTCATAATGAGATACAAGATAATATTACGATCTCAGGACGAGACAGTCCGGAATCGGCGGGCGCCCTAACTCTACTTGAACCTTGCTAGGCAGCCTATACTAAGAACTTGAAGAACTAGAGCTCTACTTCTAATCTCACGAAAACCCTAACTTCTATCTACTCTTAACAAATGAAGCGGGGAGGAATGAGGTGGTTCTCTTATAGAAGGGGAGTGCGCACTCTTTATTTATAGCCGGTGGGATGAGCACGCGCCCCTGAGATCAAGCCAGAGCTTAACCAAGGGGCGGAGGATGCATCGTGGGAGGCGGTGGAGGAAGCTTCCGAAGGGGAGGCCAAAACCCTAGCCTCAAGGGAGGGCGGCGGCCCATGGTGGGGCCAGCGGCCCACTGATCTGCTACGGGTCATTGCTCGAGTGTCTTCTAGATCCTTCCAGGTCAGGATGGCGTGTTTTTAAATTCGCGGTTAGGGATTTTACGTGGCAAATCACGCCTCTAATCCCTCTTTTTAAGCTTTTACGAGATAATTCCCCCTATGTTTCTATTATTGATTCTTTCAGCGATAGTTGACGGTATAAATGTGTGCTTAATGACCGTCAACAATACCCCTAAGCTAAGTCTTTGCTAGTCCCTAGCAAAGTTGACTTGAAATAATATTTCTAGGGTTTCATATGTATAATTTTTATTAGTCTACCTTTCAATCTTATTCTTATTCCTTTCAATCGTTGAGGCTTCTTAAACTCTAATTAAAAACTTGGGTAATTGAAAGATAGAATAATCAAGCAAAAAGCTATTTATTTCATTCTTTGCTCATGCACTACTCCGTAATTTTTTTCTTTCCTTTTTAAGTATGTATATATTATTTTTTTGAAAATAATGAAAGTCTACTAACAAGATTTGCAATGGACTACTAAGCTATATATTATGACGACAGAATGTGCTAGTGATAAAGATTATATTTTTCACCCTTATGCAGCATTCTTTCTTTTACATCTTCCCGAGAAGTGTAGGCTATCTCCCCAGTGGATACTTTTTGTACCCATTTTTTTTTCGGTGGTGTCTTTGCACCCTTTGTTTTACTCTCTTTCTTTTAATTTGGCACATACCCTTTTGATATGGCATCTTTTGGGCTCATACTTTTTGGTATGGCATCTTTTAATTTTATATAGCTCACACTCTCTTTTGGACTTTTAAGAGAGAATTTGTACATAGAGCAAAACCCTTTTTGTACATGTGGATTCAGTCATGAATGCATAATAAAATAGTCTACTTAAACCATATTAGCAGAGCAAATTATTAGATTGTTTGAAATTTGAAAGTGTCCTGAGTTTAGATATCACTCAGAATGAAATAAACAGCAGCTCAAACCTTTTTATATCATATCCGTCAATTACTTTGATTTAATTAAAAGTCTTATGCTACCCACAGATATCAGGTTTCAGAATAAATTATCAGGGTAGATAAACTTCATATAATTCATAGGAGAATTTTAAACTCAAATGCTAAGCAATTGCAGGTAATTAATCATTTCATTCATCATCATTTTTTTTTTAAAAGAAAACTTCAAGTTCTACTTACCCTACAGTTAAACTGAATAAAAAAATGACATAATTAAAGACTAAAATAAATACTTGAATAAATACTAAAATAATCGATAGAGTATATACAAAGGTGAGAGATACTACCACCTTGCGGGGCTCTCTCCCCAAAGCCGGATGTTACCATACTCGCAGATCGTGGTGGAGGTGGCGGTGGGTATCCCAACCGTATCGATATTCTAACCCGCCTCAGGTCTGAGATGTTGCCCCCGGATGTAATTGCTCGAATCGGCCGATACGCCTTGCCGCCATTGTTCCTGCTGATGAAGTCTGTTGTCAACCTGGTGTTGCCACTGCTCATGATGGTGCAAGGTGTCGTTCATCGCATGCTGTCCCTGCTCAATGTTAGTGAAATGAATAGATAAATCGGGAAGTCATTAATGGGAGTCTCAAAATGCTGTTTAGACGGCCGATAATAATCGTCTGCTGGTGGTGCATGGAACGGATATGGTCCACCAGTGGTGTAATCCGTATTTCCGCGCACAGAAAAAGATGCACGGCCTCTCTGAAAGTCATGTCCAGTGTTATCTGGCTCCTCTGTGGGAAATGTTCCCCACCCTGTTGATGTGGATGATTCTCTTTGCTGATATGTAGGCCGGTCTCCCCCATCCTCGCATGAGTGGACCACGGCCGATGTGGCTCTTTACGACGCTCTGGATTATCAAAGTTAGTATAATAAAAATAAGTCGGCCCATGGTGTTGGGTCAGCTCGATTAATGGGTCCTTGGTGCCCTCACGATGCGTCTTTTTACAGGACACCAATGTTAGCTATGCTATCCGGAAAAATGAAGTTCTCAACAGAATAGATTCCTAATCTCCCTGTTAGGGCAGCTCATACTCATTTGGATAATTCTTGTAAATCATGACTATTTTATTGTCGCTGACGTTTCAACATGTGAGCACGGAAGAAAAAGTCATATCCAATAATTCTACGGGCGTTAGGAATAAATGTAAGTGTTGCCTTGGATAGTAAATTTAGCCCCGTAGCTAAACGTGTAATCTAGGAAGTAAAAGAGATGCTGCATTTCCTCATTGGAGGAACGGTCTTCCAATAACTCAACATCATTTTCATAGGTGATGCTTTTCTTTTTTTAATCATAATATACAATAAATGAAGTTCATCCTGTCTGATGGTGTTTAATTCCTCTCTAGGAAAGAAAGTAAAAGCTAGCCATTTAAGCATGAATCTTAGTGTTGGGTGCTGGACTTCCTCAGTGGTATATTTTTGTTTACGTTCTGGTTTCTTTGCAGTGATGCTCTCCCAAAAATTATCTTTATTAAAATCTTGGAGAACGTCTGCTATATTCACTACACACTGATTTGAAAATCCTAGTGCTATGCTGAGGGTTTTCCATGAGAGGATGAAAGGTTTATTGAACATTCTAAAGCGAACATTATCATCATCAAAGTCTAGGGAGCTAATAAATTCTATGGTGAGTAGTTTGCTACCCTGTTCAGTGACTTCCCATGCATCTTCCCATCCGACCATTCTAAAAATAAGCTCAAACTCGGAATCCATTCCGGTTTCATAAAGCAAAGCATCATCAAACATTGGGGTATGCGTAAACTCTTTTGACTTAACCACATTGAATATTTCGATTTGAGGCCTAAGTGGTAATGAAATTTGGTTAAGGTCCATTAATTCGTACCTCTCTTCCTATTGGGAAGAGGATGACGGGTTGTCATACTCGAAAGGTGATGGAGGATCAACGTCCATTCCGGAGCTGACAAACGAAGGTACTTGAGATGATGATTGGCTTCGGGTGCTGCGGAAGGAGAGTGCCCTTCTGATGCTCTTTGCTGCACCTTTGAGTTTCTTGTTCATCTTGCCTGTAGAATGAAGAACACGAAGAACACGGCAAGAACAAACAAGAACACGAAAACTTGAAAAGGATTAGGATTAGCAAATCAAAGAGAAGGGAGAAAGGGATTCCTTTTGATGAACTTGCAAATTGCTTCCTCTCTCTTTTTTTTCTCTTTTCATTGCTAATTAATGGAGGATTTGGACAAGTGAAATGTCGTAGTTGAAAATGGACGAAGAGCAGAGCTCTCTGACTAGGAATGAGTAAGTGAGGGAGTGAGGGAAATGGCAAGCGCAGAGAGGAAGAGAGGCGGCGGCGTGGTGGTGGGGCCGGGGCCCCACCTCCCCCCGGCCGGCCCTCTCCTTTCTCCTCGGTGTCAACACTGGTATGTGAATGATCCAATTGCTAGTACCTAGGTGATGCTTTCTCGGTGGCAGGGAGTGAGTGGAGAGGGTACATGCATGTGAGTGTGATAATTTGAGTTTTTGGATGGTGGTGAATAATTGGTGGGTGAGATGTAATGTGAGGTGTTGTGTGTGGGCCCCACATATCTACCGTATTTATACCGTATAATGACACAAGAATGAAAAACTAAATTACTTTTATGAATCTATGAAAAATTAGAAATCTAATGATAGTATTTTTATAATTTTCTGCCACCATAGTTAATTCCACTTACTGGGGTTTTACGCTTCGTTGTTGTAATTACATGGGGCTTAGGTTTTATTTATGACATGCTTATTTTTATCTCTTTTAATAATGCAATTGATAGAAAAGTAAATATGCTATTTAATGCGAGAATTTAAATTACTGATAAATACCGAGTTACCTCCCGGTGAAGGTTCGGGGTTTTAAGTCCACTAACCTGGACTTCTCTAGTTGAATTATTCTTCATGATTGATCTCCGTTATTGGAGATGTTGCTATATCTTGTGCTTCTTGATCCTTCAGAGTTTGACATTGTTCGGGTCTTGGCTTGAATGCGAACCGCTCTTCTTGCCCATTGATGGTCTCCAGCGCCAACGTTGATGGTTGCATTTGCAGTATTTAGAATGGTCGCCCGAGGATAAGAGGTATCTTTCTCTCTTCCTGCATGTCAAGTACTAAAAATCTATAGGAACGAAAAAGTTGCGGATTTTTACCGAATATTTTCGCTATTCCCCGCAGGATAGCGGACTGATTGGTCGACTAGCTGCGCACACATCGAAGTTGGCGTGAGTGTGGAGTAGTTGAGCTTGTCAAAGACCGTCTTGGGCATGACACTGACGCTTGCTCCAAGATCACATAAGGCGTTCTCGAACATCCGGGTTGCCTATTGAACAATCTATAGTGGGGCATCCTGGATCCCTCTTCTTGGCAGGAGAAGAATTCAGAATTGCCTCACTACACTCTTCCATTAGTTTGATGACTTCGGTAGAGGGTAGTGGTCCCTTGTTGTTGAGGATGGTTCGAAGATACTTCGCGTATGTAGGTACCTGCATGGCATCTAACAACAGAATATTGACATATAATTTCTGAATTACCTCTACAAACTTACTGAATTGATCATCTGTTTTGACGCTTCTCCTTCTTCGTGGGAACGGTAAGATAGTAGTATCATAAAATTTTGAGTTAATTCTTGCTCTTGTGGTTCAACCGGTGGTGAAGATGTTTTAACTTCTTCTCTCTGTTATCCTTCTCAACTTCTTCTTCCTTTTGCACTAAATGTGGTGGTTTACGTGCCCCTTTTTGGATAAGGTGGATCACGTGTAAACTTACCTCCTCTTGTTGCTATTCCTTTTATCTATTCATGGTTAGTAGCGCATGAGTAGAAGCTAGATGTGTAATTTGTGATTCTATCTTTTTATTGAATATTACCTGGTCTTTAACTGCTAAAGAGAAATTATCTAATTTTGAATTAATTCCTTCTAATACTTTATCATTAAAAGCAAGCTTCTTATAAATACTCCCATTAATTCTAGCTTGTTCTAATATCAATTCTCTCAAGGGTGGTTGTCTTTGATTTGAAGAATTATAAATACTTTGGTACTTACCTTGATTTGTTGCCTGAGGTTGACTCCATCCTTGCTTCTTAATTACTGCACTGATGTCTTCTGGAGTGAATTCATCTCCTAAATAATCTCCACATTGATTCTGAAAATTGAATGCATCTTGAATGGCTTGACGATCTCTCTTGTAATTATCCCTTTGCTCTAACCAGTTCAATAGTACATCCATTTTGGTTGATAATGCACATAGCTCCTCTGGAACTTCTTCACTCTTGTGGCATGTCTGAGTGTTGTATGTCCAAGTCTGATTTTCTGCCATCTTTGCCATAATAACTTCAGCTCTCCCAAGGGTGAGCGACATAAATGATCCTTCAGCAGTGGCATCCAATTGCTCACATGACCTTTGGGTTAGTCCATGATAGAATGTTTGCATGAGCAACCACATTTTCATTCCATGATGTGTGCAGTTTGATATGTATTCTTGAAAACGTTCCTAGGCTTCTGGAATAGGTTCACCTTTCTCACCGATGAAATTCTGAAATCTTTCCTCGTAGGACATTGGTTCACCCTATGGGGAAAAACTTCTCTAGGAAAGTTTTTGAACATTCTTCTCATGTCTTGACTTGATCTTTACTCTGATAAAATCACTGCTTCGCCCTTCCTTCTAATGAGAAGGGAAACAAACGAAGTAGCACGACATCTTGAGGAATGCCCTTTATGTCAATGGTGTTACCGACCTCCGAAAATTCTGAGATGGGCAATTGCATCTTCATTCTTCTTTCCACTAAATATGATAGCTTGCACCATTTTGATGAGGCTTGGCTTGATCTCATAGTCATGTTCTCCAAGGTCAAAGGTTGGACCAACGCGAATGTTCTCGGTGCTTGGAGCAGAGAATTCACGCAGAGTTTTCTCAGCCATTGCTTCTCAAAATAATGTAAGACCCTTCTTCCTATGGTTGTTCCTGATAAGAATTAAAGTAACACAACCAATCCCACACTACCCTATAAAATAGCTAAATAAAACACGGGTAAGTCTGCTAAAAAGCAAAAGGCTATGATCTATGTATAGGTATTTATATTAGATTTTATTATTTTATTTTTCTATAAAATTCCTTATTTGAAATTCTAAAAATATATAATCCTGGCAATAAATCCTTATAAATTATCCTAACGAATAAAATTGCCTTCCCCGGCAACGGCGCCAGAAATGCTTGTTGGTATTTTTAACATCACTTCACGTTAAGTTGTCATCCCTAACATGATTCTAAAAACCAAGGATAAAAATAATCTACACGCAATGACTCTAATAGAATGTATCCGCAAGCGCCGCGATAATTCTCCCATTGTCGCATTTCACCCCGGAAGTATTCCGAGTATCGTTTATTTATTTTATGCCAAAAGGATAAAGAGACATTCTATTCATTAGGTGTAACCAACTTATAAGAATTAAAAGGAATATAAAATATGCAGACCTATCATAGCCAACTACACTAATGCTTTAGCAATAAATAGTCAATAATGATAAATGATAACCGAGTAAATGAGGTAAATGGTATTCCGTAGATAGATTATAGAAACTCACTAAAGTAGTAAAAAACAGTCTCACGATTTGGCTAGAGTAAAGGAAACCTATGTAATTACTAAATATAAAGTCTACAAATACGCCACATTGCACATTTTCATTTATAGCGAAACCAACTCGAGAAGACATCATAAGGAGCATCAACTAATGAGGATTTTAAGACACAAGGGTCACCTCCTTCGTGGACCGTGCTCGGCTAGTCCTACGTACGGGGGATGGACTATAGAGGAACCAACGCAGCTGTCACCTGCGCGGACTACCACACGACCTGGCACATCAGGGTGCCTCCGTAGGTATACAATATATCTAGACACCACGTCTACATAATGCGTACCGCCTTACTCACTCGAGTACTGAATTAGGCGCTTTACGATCATACGACAATAATCATCATCAATCACAACTATATCGAATATGCAACTAGAATAAACTAAGAACTGAATAAGTAGCAATATAAATAAGTAGAACAAAGTCATAATGAGATACAAGATAATATTACCGATCTCCAGACGAACAGATCTAGAATCCCGAGCAGAGCGCCCAACTCTACTTGAACCTTGCTAGACGCCTATACTAAGAACTTGAAGAACTAGAGCTCTACTTCTAATCTCTGGAAACCCTAACTTCTGTCTACTCTTGACAAATGAAGCAGGAGGAATGAATTGGTTCTCTTCTGAAGGGGGGGGGGTACGCCTCTTTATTTATAGCCCGGTGGGATGAGCACGCGCCGCAGGATCAAACCGACTTAACCAAGGGCCAGGATGCATCGTGGGAGGCGGTGGAGGAAGCTTCCAGAAGGGGAGGCCAAACCCTAGCCTCAAGGGGCCGGGTGGCGCCATGGTGGGGCCGGCCGGCCCCACCTAGTGTCTGCTGCGGGTCCCGCTGCTTCGGGTGTCTTCTAGATCCTTCCCGGTCCGGATGGCGATGTTTTCCGTCATGTTAAGTTTTGTGGCAAATACGCACTCTAATCCCTCTTTTAAGCTTTTCTGAATAATTCCCTGGAAAATAAAAAATTCACCAAAACTCGTGGAATTTGTCAGTAATAACCCCTATGTTTCTATTATTGATTCTTTCCAAGTGATAGTTGACGGTATAAAATGTGTGCTTAATGACCGTCAACAAGGCGTCACACTCTCGGCGGCACCCGCCCGAGGTGGAGCCAATTGGGATGTCGGTGACCGAGGGCGGCCAACCCACGGCGATGGCGACAACGGTGGCAACACCATCAACCATACTAGAGGGACGAAAGCGACGACATAACTGAGGCTCGCGCTGGCACAGGACAAGCAGCAGCGGTGGCGCAGACGCGGCGTCGGAGGGGGAGCGTTGGGGAGTGCATCAGCGGAGCCTTCAGGAAGGAAATGACGCCCGTGGGCGCCAACTTCGTTGAGAGCGCACCTCAGGGAGCTTTCGTTCCCAATGCTCCTTCGGCAGTAGAGGTCGACGCATAGCGATAGCGACGACGCATTCAGGAAGGGGATGACACTGACGCGCCACCGTCGTCAATCCCAGGCGCGAAGGCCGGGAGGGGGTTTTCACCCGCGCAACCGTGGACCGCAGCTGGAGGCGAGTGACACCGCTGCACCCGGGTCATCATGTTGATCGCTGCCGAAGCCTGCGCTATGCCAGTTCCGTGATGGGGAAGGCTAATCCAGCCTAGAAGTCCCGGATCGGCCCGTCGACCCGAAAGCTGCTGTGGTGGAGGAGGTGGAGGCGCCGGCAAAACCGCCACCGCACGGCCGAGGCCTGCCGCCCGACGCCGGCGGCCACCAGCGCCTATCCGTGGCGTCGCCTGGCTCCCCGCCGCACCGGCGCGGGTCATGTTTTCCAGCAGGGGGCCTGCACCGACGCTGGACCTGTCGGGGAGCGCTCACCCACCCAGCGGCGCCCCAGCCCTCGGGGCCCGCGCCCTGCTGCACCGCAGATCTGGCCAGCAGGGGGCCTCACGCCGATGCTGGGCCGGCCGGGGAGCCGCGCTCCCCGCGCGCGTCGCCCGACCCGCGGGGCCTGCGGTAGCCTTCTGCACCGGCGAGGAGGGCAAAGCGCTGCCAGCGAGGGGGCCGCCGGAGCCGTGCGCCGACGCTGGCTGGCGTTGGCTGGGGAGCCGCGCCGACTCCTGCGCGGGGCCAGCGCGCCGGCGGTGGCCGGCGGGGATCCGTGCGCCTGGGGCCTCCATTGCCTGGCCCGCGGCCAGCAGCTGGAGGAGGCCGGGCGCCCTGGGCCGGGCGGCGCTGGAGGGTCGGCGCCCGGCGCTCACGGGCGGCGCTTACACTGGGGCCGCGCCGGGCGTGCCTCGCCTGTGGGTCGGGGCGGCGGCGGCGGGGCGTCGGGGCCTGAGCGGCGGCGGCGTCCGGGAGCCGCGTGTGCCCGCGCCCGCGGCGGGAGGCGCCAGAGGCCGCCTGGGCCACCCGGGACGGGCAGATCTGCTGCGGAGAGGCCGGATACGGCCGTGGAGGGTAGGAGCGACCGCGCCGCCGCCCGACGGGCCGCCGGCGACGTAGAAGAAGCGGGGCGGGGAAGGGGGGAACGAGGGGAGGTGCAAGAAGACGCTTTTTTGAGCGCCCCCGCTACCGCCGGTGAGGAGGAAGCTGGCGACGGGCGGTCCGGCCGGGGAGGGAGGAAGGAAGAGAGGGCCGGAGTCGGGCGGCGGGCGGCTGGTCGCCTCCAAGGGAGAGGCGGCGCAAGGGAGACGGAGTCTCCCTTTAGATGAATTCTAATTAATCTGAACATATTAAGCTAACTAATCTATCGTTAGTATATGTCGTTAGTATATGTCAATACAAAACAGGGATAATATAGACTCAAATAGATTACACTAGCTCCAATCTTAATTCTGTAGATCCTTCTCGGTTCTCACATCCGTCAAATCCCATCATCTTTAAAGTTACGGACAAAGTGCGACGGACGTGATGGCGCCGCGCCGCGACACAGCTCCATCAGTAGTACTACGCCTCACGGGTGTACACGGACCGCCACTCTCTCATAACGCACCGGCCATGGCTACATGTGGCTTCATTAGGCTACCCGCACCGGGTCCCGGAACCTCCGTCCGGAAAGTGCCCCCCGCCACCCGGATACGAGGAAAAAAAAGGCTGCAGCCGGGCGTCCGTGGAAGCGCCGCGCCATCCGGAATCGCGCGCCCGCACGCCAAGTTTGGCGCGGTAGCGCTGCGCCCGACGCGCTTGCGGGCGGGCCCCACGCGGCGTCGAGTTCCCGAGGTTGCGGAAGGGAGAGAGGAAAGGAGCGGGAAGCGGTGCCCGCCGAGCTTGGGCCATGGCCGGCGCGCCGCTCCACCGTCCGCCGGTGAGCACGCCACGAAGGGCGTGAGTACGAGCCGCCACGCGTTCGCTGGCCGCCACCCGGCAGCTGCCGCTGCTGAGGGCCGCCGGACGTCGCTTCGCGCGCGCCGACGAGGCCGCCGACCGGGCCCCGCGCGACTCCGCTCGCCACGCGGGCGCTCGCGCCCGCGCTCCCGCCGGATGAGGCCGCCGCCGCCCGTGCGTGCCCGCTGGGCGGGACGAGGCCGCCGGGAGAGGCCCGGCTTCCGGGGAGGAGGAAGGGCAGGGGGGGCGGCGCAATGCGCGATGGCCGCCTCGGGGCGGAGCCGGGCGCTGACGACGAGGAGCACGCAGCAGAGAGCGAGGAGGCGGCGGTCAGACGAGGGCAATTCTGGTTGGGGAGAAGGGAAAGGATAGAGGAGAGAGAAGAGGGAGGAGAGAGGCGTGGCGGGGGGAAAAAAAAAAAAAGAACTGATGTGTGGGGTCCACTGCTATAGAGTAGATATATAAATGATGGATGAGTGCGGGAGAAAGTGGTATAGAGAAGAGAATTTTGATGACCAGGACAGAATATTCCTTTTAGGGGACGACGAGTGCGGATAGCCTTACCATGCATGCACGCCAGCCGATCACCTGCGCCGCTAGCTGCTGCATCATGCTCATGCATGCGCTAAAGTAGGGGAACGTTGGTTCAAGGCTGCCTCGAGTCGTAAAAGCTCGCATGCACTGGTACGGTGTATAAGCGCCATCGAAACCTGTAGAGACTAGAGAGATTCCCATGCAGTAAGCAAGATGCCCACTCTTGCCTGCACTCCAGCTGCACGGACGGATCAGCGAGCGCCCGAGGCTAGCTAGCCGCTGGTGCTTAATTATCTGACCCACTCTGGCCGGACCAGCTGAGGCCAGTACTACTAAATTGTGTGCCGACAGGACTGAGGCGTGAGCAGCATGCGCGCTCCTTGGGTTTGGTTGGCCAGTGGGTCAGAAAACAACCAGCGGCCTCACGCTATCCGTGGTCCTCTAGGTACATCCTTTAAAAAGAATATTTGAACCTAGTCATTAAATTTTTTTCTCTATACTATTTTTTTCTGCATCCATTCATACTCTATATTATCCTCTATTTATTGTGGGACCCATTTATCAGTTTTTTTAATAATATGCCGGCCTCCCTCCCCCTCTCATTCTCTCTCTCTTCTTGCTGAGTACTGCTCCCTTCGTCCCATGGAGTTCGTCGTTCAAAAACTATGCCACTCTCACAAATATGATTTTCTAGTGATAAACTCCATGGGACGGAGGGAGTAGCCGAGCCGTTCATTGCACAATGGCCTACCATCAGGCCTCTGAGCCGAAGCAGCAGCAGCAGCAAGGTGGCCCCAAAGGCGGCGCCGGCGGCGGCAGTGGTACCTCGCTACGGCCGATCTCTCCCGCCGGCCTGCGGCCACGCGCCGACGCGGACAAGGCGCTGAAGGAGACCACGTGTTCGACGCACTCCCCTCGCCGAGCTGGAGCACGTTGACCGTGGCGACGGCGGCCTCAAGCGCGCCATGGCGTCCGCGGGCGCGGCCCCGGCGCTGGGACGGCGGCCCAGTCCCACGCCGATGGCGGCCTCAAGCGCTGGGCGCTCATGCCCGCGCAACGACAGCCTCAGCGCTGGCTTGGGCGAGGCCGCACCCGCCTGCATGGCGCTGCGTTTCGCCGCGCCCGCGCGCGCACCCGGGCCCGCGGCTCTCCGGCCATGGCCCCGCACGGCCTCGTCCCTCCCCGCTGGTGGGGGGGGGGGCAAGGGATAGCGCACGGTACCCAGCCTAATTTGGAGGACCGGCTGTGCGATTCAGGATGATGTGGCCAGGTACCGGACACCGCTACAGCATTTTCCCTCTAGGAACGATCCTCCAGCACCGGGTACCGGACGTGAGTGTGGTCAGTCGATCATGGGAATCTCTCTATAGGACTGTGCCCACCAATGCATGCTTACGATCCACGAGGCAGCCTTGAACCACGTTACCCCTACTCGAAGCTGATCGATGTTCAATTTTTAGCGCATGCATCAGTCTATCCATACTTGTGGTACTCTAAATTTATCCTCTAAAAGATCTGGTCATCAAGATTCTTTCCTATATACTTAGACCATCTGCACTGCACACCCTACCCCGTCCGTTACACCATCCACGCAAGCATTTAGCGCACCAGATGAGCTGCACTAGGTCCGGTAACTAGTCCGGCATGCAACCGTTGATCAGTATTTTCAAAGCAATACAGGAGGTACGGTATCGGCCCGGTCCCCACAGACACAGCCCACGGACACAGCCCTGCACGGTATCGGCCCGGTCCCCACGGACACAGCCCTGCCGCATGCGCAGGAGATGAGAGAGAGTGAGATGCGGCCCCACTTTTTCTCATAACAAAAAAAAAAATGATATAACTCATAAACCATAAACTCAAATTAAATTTCGATTGCACCATTAAATTTGTTTTAATAAATTCTTCAAAACAAGATGTCACATGGATATATTTAGATAAAATTTATAGAGGATGACAAGTGAGGCCATTGTTGGGAGTTGGTATAGAGTATGAGATATAGAGGATGGATGACTGCGGGATAAAGTAATATAGAGGAGAGAATCTTGATGACCAGGATGTATAGAAGATGAAAATAGAGGACAATGAGTGCGGATAGCCTTAATTCTCCCACACCCATCTATCCTCTATCATCCTCTATCCACTGTAGGGTCCACTTATCACTTTATCTAAATATATCTATGTGATATCTTGTTTTGAAGGATTTATTGAAGCGAATTTAATGGTACAATCGAAATTTAATTTGGATTTTTGGTTTGTGAGTTATAATATTTTTTCCACTTTAAAAGGTGGGGTCCACGCACGTTCTCTCCTGCTGGGCACTCTCTCTCCCCATCCTAGCCAATCCAGTAGCCTTGCGCCATGCATGCATTCTGGTACCGGACACCCGGCATGACCCTAGGAGTACCGTATGGCAGCTCCTTCTAGACCGGATAGCGTGCAACGATGCAGCCTTTTTTATCCGCTAAATCGTTTGCCGTACCAGTTTACAGGTGCCGGTGCGGATGGTCTCATGATGCAGCAGCGGATTGGAGCAGGTGATCGGCTGACGTGCATGCTGATGAAGCCGCTGTAGCCATGGCTGCCTTTTACCACGCCGGTGGGTGCCTGAGATGGAAGTGGCACCACTGTACACCCGTGAGACGTTCAGCCGGCTCATCGTGGCGACCGCCAGGGCCGGTCACCGCCGTCGATCATTCCTCTACACCCGTGACCTCTGTCCGTAGTTTTGAGATGATGGGATTTGATGGATGTGAGAACCGAGAGGCATCGGTGTTATTAGGAGTATAATAAAATTCACGGTGACTAAATTTAGTCTGCTGCCTCTGCCCTTGAATATATGTCGTTTTCGTTCTCAAAAACATCTTTAATTTATTATATACTAAAAATATTAATATTTATGGTATATAATTAATATCTTTGGAAAATTTTTTAAATCTAGCTTTTTAACAAATTTATTTGAAGATACAAATGTTGCACGTATTTATTGCAAATCGAGTCAAACTCATGCACACAACTTTTTAAGAATAATTAGTAGTATTAAATGTATATCGATTACAAAACTAGTTTTATATATTAAGGCTAATTTATGAGACAATCTATTGAGCCTAAAGTCGATACTTTGACAATATGAAGCTACAGTAAACATATGCTAGTGATGGATTAATTAGCTTAATAGGTTCATCTTGCAAATTAGAATCCATTTGCGTAATTAATTTCATAAATAGCTTATGTTTTGTTCTTGTAGTTAGTATCCGAATATTCGATGTGTTAAGGACTAAACTAAAGCAAAAGTATCCAAAGCTTCTGACTCGTTACAAAATTTATCATGTCTAGTCAGTTGATAAACTCTAGCTACCACAAAACTATGCATAGCAAATTCAAAGTCATACTAGTAACAACGTTTCGCAAAAAAAAAAAAAAAAACCGATCCATCCTTAGGTAAATTGTAGGTGACATAAAAAAGTATGGGTAGCAAAATCGAAGCAACACTAGTAACAAAGTTTAGTGTGAAAATAGGCCTATATTGTGTACACACTACTACCAAAATGATTTTACGTTGTGCCTGCCTCTTATTAATCGTGGCGGTTGGACCTAGTGGCCGTCACTGTTATTCGATGGCTCAGTCGGCCCCGGCCGCCTACCCGGCAACCATGACGGTTAATCATTAACTGAGACGGTTATTATAAGGTAACCACTACAGTTAATATCGATTAACTGTGCGGTCGTTATAATAGCTGCCACGGTTAATTGTTTTTAACCGCCGCCATTAAATTTTCTTTAGTAGTGACACATGGTGCTAAGAATGTGTGCAGCGTCATAGGTATGGTAGTAATCTAATTGATATCTACTTTATCTATCTTAAAATAAGTGCACATCTTATTTATCCAAAAGTATTTTTTTACATTTGACTTATTATTTGTAAAAAATACTAATGCCTATGATGTATAAAGTATTATTAGATTGGTTGTAGAATATATTTTTAATAAACATATTTAAAGATGAAGATATAAATATTGATATTATTTTTTTTTACTTTGTCAGTCAAATTGAAAAGACCAAACAAATCATGCACCTTGCATTTCTTTTTCTGGTCATCACTTCATCAGAGTGCCCGTGAAGGGTCTCGTGAGCTGGAAAACAAGCCACGAGTTTCTAGTACTAGCACCTTTAAAAGGTCATCTTCCCATGCCCCTCTAGCTCTCTCACATCACACGCCGCTGGCCGCTCTCTCACACTTCATCCACCACAGTTACCCCAGCTTTTCTGATCCCTACCTGCAGCAACCCTCCTCCTTATCCACCAGATCCATCGCTTTTGTTGAGTTTAGAGTCAAGTAAACCAGCATCTATCTCCATCTGTGTCCAAAACCATTCTCGTACCCAAGCGTTTCTGCCTAGCCATCGCGGTCATTCATCACTGGCTAGCCGGTGAGCAGAAGGTGCGCGCAGCTAGCTTCGTCTACGCCAGCTACAGTACTCCACTAGCTGTGTTGCTGTTCACTATTCAACATCTGTTTGATTTATTTTCCTTTGCTACATATATGCTGTCAGGTTCTTGAACTCGTCAATTCTGAGGAGATGAGCAAAAGCAGAAAAATGCCTCCGGACCGCCAACAGCCACGGCCACTCCAAAACGTGGTGTGGTAGTGGTAAGACGTTGTTTGTGCGCCTTTGTTTTTTTTTTTTGGCGTTAAGAGCCATAACACTTCTTAATTAGCGACGAGTCTGAACTATTCTGGTTGACAAATAAAGTTATTGTTATTATGTGCCTCTTTTTATTTTGTGACAGTATATTTTCTAGAATTTATCAAGAATGTATATATATTTTTTTCTTTGGCGTAATTACCCATTTATATGAAATCAGAGGCGGCCTAGCTGTAACTTACCACTCTTTCTGTTGCATGTGTTAGTTATATATAAAGTTTTCAATTGCATCTCCTATTGATCACAAAGGTATTTTAATGAGTGAATTGCACCGTGGGTCTTTAAACTTTTCTCTATTTCTCACCTAGATCCATCATTTTTTTTCGTTCATCTAGGTCCATAAACTTTGTTTCAGTGATATATAGATGCCATCCAAAACAGACTATGTAAGATTTTTCTGCCTACATGGAATCTGATATGGCGCCACAGTGGCCACATCGATGCCCATCTCCCTTGGCCTGCATCTGCCGTGAACCGTCTGCGCTGCTGTGCCCGTCTGCCCGAAGGCCCACGTGGCCACGTCCCGTGCCCCGGGCCATGTCTGTGTGTCCAGCACGTGGCCGCCATAGCTCCTAGCCGGTTGCTGCACGCTCTCCCATGGTCGCCGCCGCCGCTCGCTTTGCCCACGGTCGTCTCCGCCTGCTCGCGGTAGCTGTCATTGCGCGCTCGCCCCAAGGTTGCCGCCCCCCCACACGCTTGCTCGTGGTCGTTGCCGCCAAACGCTCGCCCGTGTCGCTGAAGCTCCTAGCCGCCTGCGACGACGGCACGCTCCACCGCGTGGAGAAGACCGCCGTGGAGGCTGACACAAGCCGCGCCCGCATCAACGACGGTGCCGGGCTGCCGGCTATGCGCCGCGCCCGCGACCGCGGGCGAGCGCACGGACCGCGGGCAAGCATGCGCGGCCATGAGAGCGAGGCGGCGGCCACAGGCGGAGCCCGCTGGACGTGCGGACGTGGACGCGGCGGGGTGGAGGTGTCGCGTGCCGTCGTTGCAAGCGGCCATGAGCTTCAGCGGCACTGCCATAACTGCTGTCGGGTGCTCCCCTGCAACTGCAAGTGCCCCACGCCATGGTTTGTGGGCGCGTATTGTTCTGCTCTGCGCTCTCTTGTAGCTCGCGAGCAGCGACGACATTCGACGATGTCACAGAGCTACTGGTTTGGTGCGGCGGCTGTGGTGGGGCTCCCTGCTCGGCGCGGTGGTCATAGCACTCATCATTAGCAGAGCAGCAGCAAGAGAGGACGAGCCAAATGCAAGGAACACGTACGAGAGAGCACGCTCGAGAGGATTAGCGCTCTCGGCTTCCAATAGGCAATAGCTTCACGAGGGCGGCAGTGCACGCGTCGGACGATGGTGGGCACGGTGGCTTGTGCGATGTGCATGGCTGCCGGAGTTGCTGACACGACTGCCAGATATATGGTTGCACCATGCGAGCAGGCATGCGCATGCGCAGGCGAGGCATGAACTGCTGCCGCCGCAGACGCGCGCGACGAGCTATGCGCCACATCAGATACCACCTAGGCACCAAAATCATACATGGTCTGTTTTGGATGGCAGCTATGACTCAAATAAAGTTTCTGAACCTAAATAAGCGAAAAAAATTAATAGACTTAGATGAGAAGTGAGAAAAAAAGTTAAGGACTCATGGTGGAATTCACTCTGTTTTAATTGAGTTCATTCTAGTTAGTTACCTAGCTTGCCCGAGCTTTTGTGTAGTACTTCAACTTGTCATTAGTTTCTAATATCTTTTTTCCCCTGGTTGCCTATATCACACAATAAATGAAAAAAAATAATACAAGGCGAGATAATTTGAATTTTGCATGAATGCATAGTTTAATGTGAGAATTGAAGCCGGTGCGCTGGAAGGACAGTAGACATGAAGTATATGCTGTTCTTTTTTCTTGGTAGATATATGCTGTGGATCTTTTATTCCTACCTTTTGTAAGATGTCAACCAATTAAAGTAAACTAAATCAATGGCAGTATCGTCTAGTTTGTAATCATTTGCTTCTTTCTTTGGTTTAAAAACCTGCCTACATGACATCATAGTTAACCATAATAAGAACATGGGATATAGTACCATAATATAAGATAGATTAATGCAAATTATTATCTAACTATGTTTATGTTTTTTATACTACAGAATCTTCTTCTGATTGGATGGTATAGGAAAATAAGGTAAGAAAATATTATATAAAAAAAACATCATTCAACTACACATTCATTTTTTTATCTTAGAACCATATGAAAAACAAGTTTATATGTAGTTATACATGCAGTGCTTAAATGCGTGCTAAAAGTCACTACTATATTTTTCCGTATTACCACTGCATATGTGCTGCTACGGAGTTGCTTTAACTTTTATATTTAGAGTGGTTACTTGTGTTCCCCATGTTTATTAGCTTGTTAGGTAGGGTCTTAATTTATATTGCTATGTATATAAATAACGATGTAACACCCGAGGTGTTTGACTCACACTAATGCACTTGCATCACATGTCATGAACATAAATATATGAAGCATCACATCATTTCTATGTATATGCACTTGTCACTTTATGCTTGTTTATGCTTGCTAATACAATGTTATGACATGTGGGGTTGTTGTTTGAGCTCTACAGTAGCTTAATTATGCTTAGGACACTTAGTGGAACAATGTTGTTGTTGTTGATCACTTTGCCTAATTAAGCTCCTAAGTGCTAGTTCACTAGTACACTGGCGATTAGTAGTGGCGGCTTCAGAGGTATATCTAGTGGCGGTTGCACCAAGCCAGTGGTAACTGCCAGTGCAAATAAGAAATTCTAGAGGCGTCAAGTTAACATGCGCCAATGTTAACTGATGTTCACTGGTGGTTTGCATAATCCAACCGCCTTTAGAAACGTTATTTTCTCAAGCGGGTTTTCTAAGGATCCGACACTAAACTTAGCTTTCCACAGGCGGTCCGCATAGCAAAACGCCTCCACAAAATTTATTTTCGCAAGCATACTTTGTAATTAACCGCCGCTGAAGAAGCTTTTTCACAGGTGGTCTTATAATTGGTTGCACTGGCGGCCACCACTTGTGAAAGGGTACTAAATTTGGACGCCAGTGATAATGATTTTTACATGCGGTACTAATATGAAACCGCCTCTGAAAATAGTTTTTTCATGGCAAAAGCTCAATTTGGCGCCATATTATATTATATTAATTCCCGCCATCCGGCACACAGTTTTAAATATAAACATGCATGCAAAGTGTACTGACAACAAATTCTTGATGACAAACAAGTTTTCGACACAATAATTCTCTAATTATAATAATGTCATCTGATGCATGTATACAACAAGTTTCCACCCACCATGAGACATCTCTAATTAATAATCCTCATGGTTTAGCTCTAGTCTGCCATCTACAAGATCTCGGTACTCTGGTTTAGCTAACTCACCATCGGGATCAAAATACTTCCCATCAATGTGAATTACTTCTTTCATGATGAAGCAGCACACTCATCGCAAATGTTCATGAGCTCTACATTCAAAAGGTGTTTCTCCGTGGGGGCACACTTGTATACCTACCAAAAATATTAAGCCAAACACAATAACTAGTGTGGAGACGGCATCAGTAATGACAATACCACGATCACATTCGACTATATTATTACTTACCTTCTTAGGGTTCCTGGTGTATCTAACATCTAGGAATCTCTCTCAATTTAGATATATTCCAAATTAATCAAAATCAATGGAACTTGGACCTCGTCCTCCCCTGCCTTGCTGAAAATGCATACATAAAAAATGGTTCAGTGTAAGCTTGACAAATGCTGACAGTCTAAGAATTGCACAATTGCAGTATTACTAATTCATGAATTATACTTGACATTAAGCACCCTTGAATCATGCAATGCTTGTAGTTGCAGGATGAAAATGTGTCATCTAATGAAGATAACCAATCTATGGCGAAGTGGACAATATATGTTACCTCTGTGGCCGCAGAAAATATTGAGCCGGCTTAGTTCTCCACTACTGGCTTGATCATACAAATCCTATCGCCTCCACATCCAGCTGGAGTCCATGTTGCCGCTGTGGCAGGAGTAATCCTGCTTGGTAAACTTTCACACAGCGAGCTCTTATAACAAGAAAGAAGAGTCATGGACTAATTTATATTATAATAGGAAAAAAATGGAGAGAAACCTGAATCGAACGGGTTATGGAGAACCATGTCAATTCTGTTCTCGTAGAGAAAATTATCTGATTTACCAATCTCATCTGCTTCTGCTTGTTGAAAACTTGATTCCCCCTGTTATCTAAAAGCAAATGGCTTCTTATCCTAGAATAGTATAAGAACCCCTATACTCAAGAATGCAGTACTTGCAGGGCTGGCATTGCCGCCTGAAATGTTATATTCCAAGCTATAGCCTAGATTATTATATTTTTGTATTTGATTCCTCCAAATGAAGGGATCAGGCCGTGAATGTTTTGTTTAAAAAGTAGTGCTTCTATGCAGTGCATTTTTTGTATTTGTATTTGTTGTTTAAGCTCATGTCATTTATATTCCAAACAATTAATGTGTTGTTTCAAACTATTTGTGTGTTGTAA
>JADLZL010006032.1:0-126833 GCA_015844335.1 Chrysopogon serrulatus | reverse complement strand
CATCTCTAAATAAGTGTGGCCTAGAAATAAATACTGATAATGATTTTAATGAATAAATATCATCGATTAGTATTATAATTAGTATAATCGAAAAGATCTTTGGATCTAGTTTTTTAACAAAATTATTTAGAGATATAAATTGCACATATTTTCTATATATCAATTCAAATTTGTGGTACGCATTTGACAGCGGCACTTATTTAGAAACGGAGGGAGTACTTCATAAGTGAAACATATCTGATCTTCATGAAAAGTTCGGTGAAAAAACACTGCGGCATCTATCTTACAGTATATAAATGTGGGCATATACGTAATTAAAAAACTACTCCCTCCGTTTCAAAATAAGTGTCACCGTGGGATGCGTGCCACAGGTTTGACTTGATTTGTAGAAAATACGTGTAATATTTATATCTTCAAATAATTTTTTAAAAAAACTAGATCCAAAGATCTTTTCGATGATACTAATTATGATACTAATCGATGATATTTAATATTTATAAAAATTACCGGCATTTGCTTTTCGGGAAACGATGCGACAGATATTCTGGAATAGAGGGAGTAGAGATGTTATGTGCACAGCCGGTAGGAAGGGTGCCACGGCAACATGCCGTTGCTGCCGGCCGCATTCATCACTGCACGGCAACTGCATGCACGGCACGGCGGTGTGCTGTACCTGTAGTGGTGGTGGTGGTGGCGGTCACGTGTGGCGTCGCACCAGCAGCAGCTTGCCGTGCTGCATGGTGGTTTCAGAAGCTGATCGAGCAGAGGCGCCCGCGAAGGACGCGACCGCCGACCGCTGGATGGACGGACGGATTGGACGGATCATCGAGGGGGTTTCCGGTGGGACGGCGGTGTCCATCGGTGTCGCCGTCGCGCTCAGAGCCCTGTGTCCATAGTTGTCGGCCGGCCGCCGGGTTCCATGGCATGGGTCGCCGTCGACGGCCGGTGAATGGAACACACACACACACACACGAACACGATGCATGGAGCGTCGTCGTTTCGTTTGCTACGACGCCACGCCACGCCACGCCACGCCACGCATCCATTATATTGGCGCCACTCGCGAGGCGGCGGCACGATGCTCCGGTCTCTGACGCCGAAGTCGCCATTATAAAATCCAGAGCTTTGACGTGACGCGTGGCTGGGCAGGCGGCACACAAAGGCCAGGCAGAGGCACAGAGAGAGAAGTGTGTGCAAATAAAGCCTGCGCCGTGCGCCGGGCCGTGCCCTGCCCATGCCAAGACATGGGGGCCCTCACCACCGTCCAATCCAGCAGCAGGCCCCGGCCATGGAGGAAGAGGAGGGAGAACCGCGGCATCTGCGGCTGAGGGAGAAGAGGACACAGGAGGGAGGGAGCTAGGGGCCTTCTGATCCGTCTGCATGCGTGGCCATGGGCGACCTGCCTGCCGACAGACCTCAAGCTGCGGGGTCTTTGACCTGCTTGGGACTGCAACGCCAGACTCAAAAAGGGCCGTGATTTTGACGTGCTAGCTAGGCCTGCCTGCCTGTAGCAGGTCCATCGTGCATCAATGTGGTAGTACGTACAGTACTCCTAGCCGATGCATTTACACGAACACTGTGGGTGTCTTTTCTTTTTCTTTTTTCACAGTACGTGCTGGTTTCGAAAGATTACTGCTACTGCTACAGTGAAACAGTCGTCGGTCTGAATTTGCACTCCGCTCCATCGACTGGCCGGCCGGCCGGCCATCTGTACAGTACAATACGATCGATGAAATCGAATCGATCGACGACGACGACGACGCACGATCGATGAGCTGCATGCCGGCTGCACCAGCAGTAGGCAGGCCACTTTTGCAGCCTCGTGCTCGTGCATGCATAGCAGCATCTCGTACTGTTGTTGGCGCAGTGGTCTGGCGATGGAGAAAGAAAGACAAGCGCTAGATTGCCGTTCCTGATGTCACGCACGCCATGCATGCATGATGCTGCATGGCGCGGCGCGCGAGCTGCGAACAGAAGCAGGAGGAGAAAATAAAAGCTCGCTCGCGCTGCCGGTGATCCATCACCATGCATGCTTGCGTGCATGTTCGCGGGCCCATTACTGTACTTTGGTGGTACTGGTACGCGTGCATGCCTCGTCCCACCTCGGACCCGCACGCCGCTCCTAGCCCTAGCTGCTAGCTTTTAACTCCATCTCCATCACTCGGCTCGGGCCATCGATCCATCCCACCATGCATGGACAGACCCGAGGGGTCCACCTACGAGTAACTCGCCTCAGCCCATCACCCTCAGGCCTCAGCGGACAGAAGCAGATTAAAAGTTTGTGTAATCTGAACAACTATAGCATTTTAGTTTGTATTTGGTAAATATTGTCCAATCGTGACCCAACTAGACTTAAAAAATTTGTCTCGTGATTTACAATAAAACTGTATAATTAGTTATTTTTTCACTAACATTTAATGCTCTATTCATACGGGTAGAAATTGATGTGATGGAGAGAGAGTGGAAAAACTTGCAACTTGCGCACGAACTAAACAAGGCCTGGTTACAACAAGAGCTCATGGCTAGTAATAGTACGGCCTTGCGCCGCGTTCCTTCTGGCTGCAGCAGCATAGCACGAGGAGGAGGATTCAGGAAGGAGATGAGATGAAATGGCATGGCATTTGTAGCTGTACCTGTGCAGTAGCCAGAGGGAGGGACTGGACTGGACTGGACATCATCGTCGACCATCCATCGGCATGCCGACGGCTGAGCAGACCAGACACCAGACCAGACCCACCCACCCACCCCCCCCCCCCCCCCCCCCGGGTTCTAGGATACTGCATGTAGCTGCCGCTGTGGGATGCTGCTGAAGATAGCCATATAGGAGTACATCCTCTGTCGTCCTACGAGTATGCACTACTGTCGTCCCGTCCGCCCGGCCTCATTGTTGCACGCAGCTGCACTCTGGTCACGCATGTCTTTGGGCCGGGACATGTCACACCCATCCCAGCCCAGTCCAATCCTAATAATGTCATATCACACCCCTTGCCGGCCCATGTCTTCTTCACAAGACTGACAGGCAAACGGGGAAAAAAAAAAGTGCACAAGCCAGGGCGAGCGGGCCGTGGACTGACTGCAGACAGCAGAGCAGCTTCTACAGCCCTTCATCAGGGGTGGTGGGGTAAGCAGCAGCAACACGTTCCAACATTTCAATCACCGCTGTTCCTTGGACCTAAAGATTCACACATCAAAATCAGATTAAAACGAACCTGCATTTACATTACAGCGCTGGTGGGCAGAGTTTGCTCGTTGGCCGAGACAAACCAAGAGATGTGTCGTCCATTCTCTCTTTCATGTGGTTGACATTGGGCCGTTTGGGAGAGCTCCAGCTTCTCTTTCGGAGAACCGCTCCTAACTAGCCGAACGCTAAAAAATATCAACTTATCTACGTGGAGATCAGCAGGGAATCACTTCTCCATTTACTTAGGGAGTTGAGAGCTAAAAAACATGCTCCACTCTAACTCATGCTCCCTGTTGTATTTTGGTGGATATCAGCAGAGAATTGATTCTCATCAACTCCCCATGCTGCCCCCACCTAGGAATCCAATGAAATCACTCAATCAAAGAATCAAGAAGCAGAGCTGAAGATTCAAGGAGCAGAGCTCTCCCAAACAGGGACCGTACTCGTTCATGGCTGACTACTTCTACTCCCATTTTCATCGGTTTTAATTTCTGTTAGCAAGTGGACTCCATAAAAAATTCTTACTGTAACTATCAAGATGTGGACACGGACGGATTTTCTAACAAGAGATTCAAACATGTGACTTGATGAACAGGCTTACAGGCCGGACCAAGATGTAAGCCAAGCGTCTGTCGATGAGATGAGACCAGACCCAGTTTTTGTTTTCCAACACACGAGCAGTCTGAGAAAGCCCAGCTCTACACAGATGCAAGAACTGATCTTGGCTGCTGCAAATGATGACACATAGGTGACGGTAGTGTGGGCAGGTGGTGATGTTTCTTCCTCTGACCTCGCGAAACTTTGTTTCCTGAAACAAGATAAGTAAAACATTCAGAAACAGCTCCGCATTTGCAGCACGTGACAGAGTTTGTCCATTGACCAAAAGAAACCAAACCAAGAGATGTCCATGCTTTCACACGGTTGACATAAGCATTCATGGTTGGCTACTCCTACTACTCCCATTTCACCAGTTTCTGTTAGCAAGTGGGCACCATACAAAATTATGAGTGTAACCATCATAATGTGGTCAAAATGGATTTTCTACAAGCATTCATTGCTTGAGTCCCTAGCTAGTTTTTGTTTCCAACACATCGATCCTGAGGTGCAAGGAAGGACCTGCCGAATACTTCAACAAAAGTCACGGCACAATCTCAACATGTGCAGTCTCCTAAAAAAATTAATCAAAAAAGATAAAATCTGCAGAACCTTGCTGAGTAGTCCGATGAAGCCCAGCTCTACGCAGCCTGGACTTGGCTACTGCAAGTGTGCTACTCCTGTGACTAACATGGGCATCTCCTGCAGTGGTAACAGCCAGAAGATGACACAAAACCACTAGTTTCCATCCATCAGACACATCTACAATGATTGTGTAGGCAATTGATGATATTTCTTCCTCTGACGTCTTACCTCGTGGTATATACCTGGTTTCCTGAAACAAGATAAGTAAAACATTCAGAAACAGCTCCACATTTACATCACAGGACAGAGTTTGCCCATTGACCAGACCAAATCAAGAGATGTCCATTTTGCTCACTGGTTTCTGTTAGCTAGTGGGCTCCAAACAAAAATTCTGACTGTAACTATCTTGACCCTGAGAGCTTTATCAGTCATTAACTGACCGAGAAAAGTGATGTCTACAGTTTCAGAGTAGAACTTCTGGAGCTCATCACAAGAAAAGGGCAATTTTTGCTGATGACTTCAATGAAAAAAAAAATAATTATCTTATATCTTTCTCTTGATGTTCCGCCATAATAAGCACCAAGTTATGGTTGACATTGAAATTACAGACAAGGCAGCTATGGAAGTGCTTGAGAAACTTGCCCAACTAGCAGTGCACTGCTTATGCCCAAGTGGAGATGACAGGACAACAATGAAGGAAGTTGTAGAGCGCCTACATATGTTGAGGAGGCTCCACACATATGGATGCGACTAGTTATTGAAGATGAAGACTGTTATTATCCACACAGCCATAGAGGATGGATGACATGCAGCAGCATGGAGATGCCTAAACTGATCTTGGCATAGACCTTGCAACATGATACTTCTACAAAAAAAACTTCTACACTGGAAACTTGTGTATGGTACATGGTTATGTAAAGAGCACATACTTATTAAGCTGTTCCACCACATGCTCTGTAGGCTCCATAGAAAATTCTGATTGCAGATATCTTTTACGTTTTCTTTCTGAAAAAAATCTCTCTACATGTTAACTTACTCTGATGATATAATAACGCCTATGGTCATTAGCTTACGCACTATGAAGACTATTTTGTACACAGTCCTATCCAGGCAATATTATATATCACAATTTGCATTAACTTAGTTGTGATAAAAAGTCCAACACAATCCACCTTCTATTGTTTTGTTTTAAGCCAAACCAGTATGCTTTGTATATATGTAACACAAGAGCAGATGGCATTACACTAGGTGCCTCTAGTTAAACCATATTGCCAAAGCAAGCGATCTTGCCATACGAGAAACGATGATCCCTATACTCCTCATGCTATGCATCTTCTTTCCAGCAACGGTCATGCCATATGGAGCCTCTTCTAGACCCTCTGTGTCATTACCAGGTTGTCCTGACAAGTGTGGTGACATTACCATCCCCTACCCCTTCGGCATCGGCGAGCAATGTGCCGCGACCAGCTTAAACAGCTACTTCATCGTCACCTGCAATGACACATTCAATCCACCACGTCCAACAGTCGGGGATGACAGTGCAGCGGTCGAGGTCACTGATATCTTGCTGGAGCATGGCGAGATGCGTGTGCTCAGCCCCATCAACCACATATGCTTCACGTCGAACACCACAGCCACCAAGTTCACTGGTGGTGGGTATGAACTGAAGCAGACGCCTTTCCTCCCCTCCCCATCACGCAACCGCTTCACGGTCATCGGCTGCAACACCCTGGGGCTCATTGGTGGCTACAAGGATGCTGCAAGCCAGTATGTGGCCGGATGCTACACCTACTGTGAGGGCATCAACAGCACATCTGACGGTGCTCCCTGTGCTGGGATGGGTTGCTGTGAGGCTGCCATCCCTGCGAACCTCACTGCCTTTGGAGTGACATTTGAGATGAATCAAAGCAAGGTCTGGGGCTTCAACCCATGCTTCTATGCCATGGTTGCGGAGGCCGGGTGGTACAGTTTCAGGCAGCAGGACCTTGTTGGACGTCTCGGATTCATCGATGCAAGAGCCAATAGGGGTGCCCCCATCGTCGCCGACTGGGCCATCAGGAACAGCTCTTGCCCAGAGGAGGGAGAGGAGCCACCTAGTGGTTACGCCTGCATCAGCACAAACAGCTATTGCACAAACGCAAATAATGGTCCAGGCTATATATGCCAATGCTCCAAAGGATATGTGGGTAATCCTTACATTCTGAATGGCTGCAAAGGTATGCATCTAAAAGTAATTTTGGTCTGGAGTTTCCAGGATAATAAATACTCTAGAAACCTGATTGATTTCTCAATACTACTCAGTTTTAATGCCATTGAGGTTGTCATGTCTTATTACACTTGCACTAAAATCTTATAAATATCATAAATGAGTATCCAATAATAATTACCATGTTTCAGCTAATCTTACTGCTAAAAAAGCACAAAATATTGCTGTCACACATGACACTTGCCAACAATTTCGTTTTGGTTTTTATTTTTGAACTGAAAGAAACAATCAGTTCTGGCGTAGGTTGCTCACTCATGTCACAACTCACAACGTTCAATTATGGTAGCAGTTGTGGAGGGACTTTCCAGTGTTGCAAAGTCTGCTGACTCTCACTTCTTGAGATTTTCTTACCTTCTATCCATGTGTCAAGACTTATCCAATTGCTTATGTTTTTATTTACGTCTTCAGATATAGATGAGTGCATGCTGCGTACACAAGACTCCAAGTATGAGGAATTGTACCCATGCAGAAAAGGGGTCTGTCACAATATAGAGGGAAGCTATTTTTGCAAATGCAAAATGGGAACAAAAGATGATGGCACAAATTTTGGATGTCGGCCTCTTTATGCTTCAGCAAAACTAGTTATTGGTAAGCACTATATAGTAAACTTTAGTCTAATCTACACTAAGATGAGTTAATGATGCTTTGGAATGTGAAAATGACAAACAATTTGAGGAAAATATAGAAATCTACAATAAAATGTGAATGGATAGAATAAGTATGAACCCATAACAATGTTTCCTTTTTTCTACAAAAATGAAGAAACCTTTACAGAAATCCTTTCAATTTCTGTTCCATGCACCTGGGAAGAAGTCAAGCTTATGTCCAACCTAAGCAAAGATAAAGAAGACTGTATTGGTAATGGAGTGTTTACTAGAATATGTTTTCTTTAATTAAAAATTGTTTTGCAGGCCTCAGTGTATCTGCAATCATGTTGATGGCCTTGGCGTTCTTGTACACCATGCAATTACAAAGGAAAAGGCACAAGAAGGAGAAAGAAGAATATTTCAGACAAAATGGAGGTCTCAAGTTATATGATGAAATGAGGGCAAGGAGGGTTCACACGATTCATATTCTTACAGAGAAGGAGATAAAGAGAGCCACAGACAACTATAATGAGGATCGAGTACTTGGATCTGGAGGTCATGGAATGGTCTATAGGGGAACTCTGGATGGCCACAAAGAGGTTGCCATAAAGAAGTCCAAGGCAATAAATGATGATTGCAGGGAAGAATTTGTCAATGAGATAATCATTTTATCTCAAATCAATCACCGAAACATAGTGAGGTTACTAGGCTGTTGCTTGGATGTAGATGTCCCAATGTTGGTGTATGAATTTGCCTCCAATGGAACTTTATCTGAGTTCCTTCATGGTGCTGATCGCAGATCACCAATCCCCTTAGATCTTCGCCTCAAGATTGCTACACAATCAGCAGAAGCTCTTGCTTACTTACATTCATCAATATCTCGCACGATCCTACACGGAGATGTCAAATCTGCCAATATCCTGCTGGATGATCAGCATAATGCAAAGATCGCAGATTTTGGAGCATCAGCCCAGAAGTCCATGGATGAAAGTGAGTTCATCATGTTTGTACAAGGAACACTTGGCTATCTTGACCCTGAGAGCTTTATCAGTCATCAACTGACTGAGAAAAGTGATGTCTATAGTTTCGGAGTAGTTCTTCTGGAATTGATCACAAGAAAAAGGGCCATGTTTGCTGATAAGTTCAAAGAAAAAAAATCATTGTCTTATGTCTTTCTCTCGATGTTCCGCCATAATAAGCATCAAGTTATGCTAGACACTGAAATTATAGACGACACAGTTATGGCAGTGCTTGAAAAGTTGGCCCAATTAGCAGTGCACTGCTTATGCCCAAATGGAGATAACAGGCCAACAATGAAGGAAGTTGCAGAGTGCCTACAGATGTTGAGCAGGCTCCCGATGGATGCAAGTAGTGAATGTGAAGACAGTTACTATGCACAGAACCATGGAGGATCATCATCATTGACTGCCCCTTTGGATGAAATGACATACAGCAGCATGGAAATGTCTACGCTGATATTCACATAGAATCATAGATCTTGCAATACATATTCTAAACTTATTTTTGAAACGAAATCTACACTGGATATTTGTGTGTGCTACTTAATGATGTAAGGAAATAGTAGTTATTTATTAAGCTATTTCCGTATCATGCTAGTAGGATATGGTGCAACATTTTCGAAATTCTGCCTTTTGATTTGATACGTCTGAGATATCATTGCAAGCTTGTAACTCAGGGGTGGATCCAGCATAGGCGCAGCAGCACCACAGGTCGGCACTCAAATTCTGGATTCTCAATGGAATTGGGCCTTTTTTCCTATAGTTTCAAAGGCCTAATTAGAAGCAGGCCGCCACTCAATTTTGGGCTAGGTCTGCCTCAGCTGCAACTACATATGTCGTCATTTTATGCATGCATGATATCTACATATATGTAATTTGTGTATGAATATCTAGCTTAAGGTCTAACACCTCTTTTTATGTGAAAACAAGCAAGGACCTACCATCTGCAAATTATAGAAACATAAAAGGAGGTATATGTGCATGAAAGAGAAAATTCTGTGCCCCTTGGGTCAAGTCAACTAAAAGAACTAAGAAATAAAAATTCATCAGTTCATTTAGTTTAGGGAAGTGTCTCCTTAAATGCCTCTTCCATACTAAGTGGGACTCCTGCTCTTAAAAGCCTTGTGTTTCAAGTTTCAACATTTTTAGATAGACAGTCAAAGTGAAGTTGTTTTTTCAGTCTATACACCAAACTCAGTTCGTTTTGTTTTTCCAGATCAAGGCAATTCCATTGTTCTGCGACAACAGCAAAAGCCTTCTAGTCCCAAGCAAGTTGACATAGGGCATTCTATTATTCTAGATAGTAAAAATGTCTTCGGTTCTATGTCATGCAAGGACTTGTTTAGCTGGACACATGGAGCATATTTACCTGGCTTGAAGGTTGGAGCGTGTGATTCCTGAAGATTCTTGGTCCATCTAGACTCCAGGACTCACAATTCTTGGACTTGGAGCTCCTAAGCAACTCACATCACATGTCTCTTCTCCATTTCGTTTTATTCCTTTCTTCACTATGATCCAATCATGGTTCATGAGTCGCAACTAACTGCCAACAATCCGACTGCGGTTGTAGTACCATTGTGATAAACCCAACATCTCAGTGCCACTTCTCTACTGCAACAGAAACACATGCATGGAGTTGTCGGATACCGATGTGAAGAAATCCATTTCCAAAATTTATGCATACATAATGCAAATTCAATAATTAGTAGACTGGATCAAGTATGATAAAGTCACTACATTTAAGTTTTTGAGACATCTAAATTCATTGCAAAAATTTACATAGCCTTTTCATGGTAGAACTATGGTCTATATTGCTATTAATTAAGGATATAAAGTGCATAACTAAGGACAGCCCAAGCAGTGAATATTTGGTACATACATCTCTTTGAATTATACCCGTGGGGGACAGGATCACAGGGCCAATGTGAAGAAACATCTGTTACAAATCGTCGAAGTTCATCTGCTCCTGACCAACACATTTTGCAACAAAAGATAATTAAGGAATGGCAGTACCATGAAGCACAATGCTGCTCTGCCCTACTGCCTTCTTGATTCCAGCCTCCAGCATCACCTCTCCCATTCTTGCTCCAGCATGCCAATTCCCATCTTCTAAATAGACATTCCTAATAGTCATGTACCAACCAGATTTCTGGGGGCCAAGAGACATTAGTTTCTGCCCAATCTCCATTGCAAGCTCCACATTTCCATGGAGCTTGCAAGCCCCAAGAAGAGCACCCCACACAGAAGCATCAGCCGCGAAGGGCATCCTTTCTATAACTTGAATGGCTTCTCCGAAACGGCCAGCACGGCCTAAGAGGTCCACAACACATCCATAGTGGACCATCAATGGTGCCACCTTGTATTCAGCAACCATTGCCTCGAACCAGTATAACCCAACCTCCACCAATCCTGCACGAGCACAAGCTGTCAGCAGCGCAAGAAAGGTTATTTGATTTGGCAAGAAGCCTTCACCCCTCATCACGTCAAACTTGACCAGCGCTTCAGTCTCCTTCCCATGATTAGCCAAAGCTGACAACAGTGCATTCCACGTGCAAACCTCCTTCTTGCAGACGACTGCAAAAACACTCTTACAGAAGCCAAGCCTCCCGTGCTTCCCATACATGTCAACCAGCGCCGTGCCAAGGAACGCAGTGAGCTCAACATCATGGCGGACAAGGTATGCATGGACGGCCATGCCCTCCCTGAGCCCCTCAGCGCCATCAAGGTTGGCACAGGCTGAGAGAACGCTGACCAATGTAGCCTCCTCGAGCGGTCGCTCCATGTTACCCAGCAAAAATCCCCTGAACACCTCGAGAGCGCACCGGTGGCGTCCGCCCCGCGACAGCCCAGACACGAGCGTGGTCCACGACACGTGGTCCCTCGCCGCCATCCACTCAAAGAAATCCCCCGCCGCGTCCAGGTCCCCAGCGTGGCACAGCGCGTCGAGCAGTGCGTTGCAGGAGGCCAGGTCCGGGGCCTCCTCCATCTCGTCGAACACCTTGCGCGCGTCGCGAGCCGAGTGGCCCGTTCGGCCGTAGGCGCTGACGAGCGAGCAGGCGACGAAGCGGTCGGCCGCGAGGCCGCGGCGGAGGCACTGCGCGTGGAGCGACGCTGCTGTGGCCGCGGAGCCCGAGGCGGAGGCGGACTTGAGGAGGGACGGGAAGGAGTGGCGGTTGGGGCGCGCGCCGCGGGCGAGCATGGCGGAGAAGAGCCGCAGCGGGGCGGTTGAGGAGGAGGCGGCGGGGACGCGGAGGTGCGCGTGCGCGAGGCAGTTGTAAGGGAAGGCGGCGGAGGAGCATTGGGGGTCGAGGTCGAGGAGCAGCACGCCGGAGGTGAGGAGCAGCGCGTGCACCTGCAAGACGCGGCGCGGGAATGGGAAGTGCTCCCGGAGGAGGCGCTCGAAGACAGCGTACGAGTACGGGGAGGCGCGCAGCATGGGTGGGAGCACACGGCCGCGCGGTCGCAGAGACCTCCGCCTCCGCGGCTGCGCCGCCGCCGTCTCCCGCCAGCGCTTGACGTCTCCGCCGCGAGTCGGCGAGGGCGCGCGGGACTCCGCTCCGTGGGCCCGAAATTGGCGCAGCCCACCGATACAGCTCCGCTGGATGGACTGGGCTGAGCCGATCGGGCCAACAAGCAGCAGCTGGCCTCCTCAATTCAGGAGTTAGGGGCTCAGGAGAACCAGGAACAGGAGTTCCTTTTTTTTTTTAGGTTTTAGGGAGTGCATTAGTGAAATAAAGAAACAGCAAGAGTTGAGGGGTTTATATCTAGAATTTTCCGGTAGTATGTCAAACGGTAACGATGGGCGTCGGATACGTCCGGCCCCAACCCCCCGCCGGACACGCACCCGCTCCCCGCCCGCGCCTCGCAGCCTCCCCCTCCCCCGGCGACGACGCCTCCCGCGCCGGCTGCGTCCCCGGCGGCACGACCTCGCGCCCGTGCTCGCGCCCCACGCCCGCGATGCCCCACCGCACCCCAGCGCCCACGGCCCACCGTCACCACCCGCGCCATGGCCGCGCCGCCCCGCGTCGAAGCTCGCCGGGCCATGGCGAGATCCGCGGCGGTGGGCCGCGGATCCGCCAGTAGGTCCTCCTCCTCCTCCTCTCCAACTCCGACGACCACCCCCTTCTTCTCCAACTCCGGTGGGGTGTAGAATGGCCGGCCGGCCGGGGAGGAAGGGAAGACAGCGGCGGGTTGCGTGCGTAGGGCAAATAGGCGGGCGGGGCGGCGGTGGGCCGTCTAGGGGCGGGGCCGAGGGCGCCGGAGCTGGAGAAGGAGGTGGCGGGGGGAGGGGAAGGCGGGGGGGGGCGGCGTGGGGAAGAATCGAGGCGCTGGGGACGGGGCGTCCGGACGCGGCGGCGTCCCGACGTCCGGCGCATGAACTACCCTATGTCAAAGCGTTCATACGATAGAAACTATACTAGATTTACTATTAAAAAAACTATACTAGTTTTATATCCCACCAAAAACATACAAGTTTACAGAAAATGAACATAAATCAAATCCGCATGATTCAGAAAATTCAGCCTAAGTACAAAGCGGGAGAGCGGCAATTTCATATACAAGTTTCTAAAAAAAAGCAATTTCACATACACACATAAAAATGATATAGCAGATACTGATGACATGCTGCTGCACAAAAGGCTTATCAGCAGCGCTTCTCAGCCGCCGTTTGTGGTAGTGCTGTTTCTAAGTATAAACTGCGCAGACCTCCAGAAGTACTCCATTGAGTTCTTGATGCCACAGTTGCACGGCAATTTCTTTCACTACTTGTGTTGAGATAAAAAAAAAAGAAGCAAGATTATGGAAGTGTCAAACCTTATCCTTTGTAAGCAGCGAGTGCAGAGATGATGGCTCATGTTGGTGACAGCTGCATGGAATGAAGGCGACAGATAGATCAGTCACAGAAACTGCAACGAACTGAAGCCTCGCTGTACACTAGTCAACAGTAGGAAAACAATCAAATTATTATCTTTCTATATAATTAAATTTCTTTCCATCTAAGCTGTCTCATCAAGATGATCCATTTTTCTCTCTCATCTAATTTCTTATCGCATCGGAATGTTTCTATCCATGGTGACCTTAGCATATTCACACTTGTCATATTCTTCGGAAACAACTCATACAAAAGGGTAGTAAATAACCTCAAAACTAATGCTGATTGCTCCAGGTTTTTAACAATGATAGGTTGCAAAGGAGCTGACCTTTTCACAATTTCCAAGAAGCTTCTTAAGCTACACGTGTAAACCAACCTATGATTAACCTATGAAGTTTGACTGTAAAGCAGTATATAATTCAGGTCAAAGTAGTCTTAGGCCTTGTTTAGATGGGAAAAGGTGAAAAAAGTTGCAACTGTAGCATTTCGTTTGTATTTGGCAAATATTGTCCAATCGTGACCCAACTAGGATTAAAAGATTCGTCTCGTGATTTACAACAAAACTGTGTAATTAGTTATTTTTTTCACTAACATTTAATGCTCCATATATACGGATATAAATTGATGTGATGGAGAGAGAGTGGAAAAACTTGCAACTTTCAGTGAAACTTGCATGTAACTAAACAAGGCCTTAGGATCAATACTGATCTCACCTACAGTACTTAAAAGTCTTAAACTCATGTACGTGGATACCATCTGTACAGTAATAAATAATATCCAATTTATCGCCAGGAGCCTTCATCATGTGAAAAGGACTTCTGAGACACAGCTATGTTATATATAGCTCATTCTAACCCAGACTGGAATACATTTTTTGAATGTCAGACTAGACTACATATTTGCACGGTCACAATGAAAACAGTAGAGAGCTGTCTAAGCATGATAGTTAGACAGTGCCATAGCAAGTGGTCACCATAGTCCTCCAGCCATGAAGAAAGCTTTAGTCCTCCTGGTGCTCATCTTCCCAGTGATAGTAATCTCCACCACCTCTTCTGGGCTCACTGTATCGTTGCCTGGGTGCCCTGACAGATGCGGTGATGTGCCCATCCCTTACCCCTTTGGCATTGGTGCTGGATGTGCCGCGACCAGCCTGAGCCCCTATTTTGCAGTAACCTGCAACAACACCTTCCAGCCACCACGGCCTATGGTTGCTGTTGGTGACACTTCAACACCAAGGGAACTCATCGACATCTCCCTGGAGCGTGGTGAGGTGCGCGCCTATGGTGAAGTCAGCTATACTTGCTTCACGTCCAACAGGACGATGCCAGAGAACTACACCAGCGGGTTCAGCATGGAGGGAACACCGTTCATACCCTCAACCACTCGCAACCGCTTCACAGTCGTTGGCTGCAACAGCATGGGTATCATTGGCGGCTACATGCACAGCAACCCTAACCTATATGTCGCAGGCTGCTACTCCTACTGCCAGAAGATCAACAGCACATCCGATGGTTCCCCATGTATCGGGATGGGCTGCTGTGAGACGATCATCACCCCAAACCTCACAGACTTCGCAGCAGTCTTGGTGATAAACCAGAGTAACGTCTGGAACTTCAACCCCTGCTTCTACGCTATGCTTGCTGAGGTTGGATGGTACACCTTCAGGCGGGAGGACCTCATGGGGCACCTTGGGTTTGTTAGAAAGAGGGCCAAGAGGGGTGTCCCGTTTGTCAGTGACTGGGCCATCAGAAATGGATCCTGTCCAAAGGATCCAAAGAAGGCTCCCAGAGATTATGCCTGTGTCAGTTCAAACAGCTACTGTGTTGGTGCAAGCAACGGCCCAGGATATTTGTGCAACTGCTCTCAAGGATATGAGGGAAATCCGTATCTTCCAGAAGGATGTCAAGGTAATATTTACAGAAATAAGCTTGCTCTAAGTTTAGACATCTATAGACCAGCAACTGCAATAACTTTACCCAGCAGGCTCGCCCAACACAGAAACTTGTACATTTCCAATATAATCTAGAAGATATATGTTGCTTGTTTCAATTGTTCGTTACCGAAATAGTTTGCATTAGTGTTTTTTGAGTAATACATGCTGTTCTGTTCAATTTATATTCAGATATAAATGAGTGCAAGCTGCGTAAGCAGGACCCCAAGTATAAAGAATTGTATCCATGCAAAAATGGGATCTGTCACAACACACCAGGAGGTTACATGTGCAAATGCAGGGTAGGCAAAAGATCAGATGGAACAAATTATGGATGTCGGCCTGTGTTAACACAAGCTGAGCTAGTGGCTACAGGTAAGGATCACACCTGATCGAGTGCTCTATGCTTCCAATGCTTTTAATAACATTGAAAAATCATTGTATAGGTCTTAGTGTTTCGGCAGTAGTAGTGACGTCTTTGACATGCTTGTTGGTCATGAAATTACAAAGAAGGAAACACAGGAAGGAGAAGGATGAGTACTTCAAACAAAATGGAGGTCTTAAATTGTATGATGAGATGAGATCAAGGAAAGTTGACACCATCCATATACTTACAGAGAAAGATATCAAGAAAGCCACTGAAAACTACAGTGATGATCGTGTAATTGGATGCGGTGGTCATGGGATGGTCTATCGAGGAACATTAGATGATGGTAAAGAAGTTGCTATAAAGAAGTCCAAAGTAATAGATGATGATTGCCGGGAAGAATTTGTGAATGAGATAATAATATTATCACAAATTAATCACAGGAACATTGTCAAGTTACTTGGATGCTGCTTGGAGGTAGATGTACCGATGTTGGTGTATGAGTTTATTTCCAACGGAACCCTTTTTGAGTTCCTTCATGAAAATGACCAAAGATTACCAGTCCCCTTGGATCTTAGGCTGAAGATTGCTACACAATCAGCAGAAGCTCTTGCTTATATTCACTCATCAACTTCACGCACAATTCTCCATGGAGACATCAAATCCCTTAATATACTCCTGGATAATGAATGCAATGCAAAAGTTTCAGATTTTGGGGCATCGGCATTGAAGCCCATGGACAAAAATGATTTCATTATGCTTGTCCAAGGAACTCTTGGCTATCTTGACCCTGAGACTTTTGTTAGTCATCATCTAACTGACAAGAGTGATGTCTACAGCTTTGGAGTTGTTCTTTTAGAGCTAATTACACGAAAGAGGGCTATATACAAAGATAACCTTAATGAAAAGAAGTCACTATCACATACTTTCATATTGATGTTTGACCAGAACAATCTGAGGGATATGTTGGACATCGAAATAATAGATGATGAAATTATGGTAGTACTTGAGAAACTAGCTGAACTTGTCATGCATTGCCTGAGCCCAAGAGGAAGTGAGAGGCCAACAATGAAGGAAGTTGCTGAGCGCCTACAAATGCTGAGGAGACTCCAGATGCAGCTAGCCACAAAAACAAACCCAATCAGAGCACGCTACTCCTATGGAGGGCCAGTGATAACTGCCACTTCAGGCATGGAGACAGCCAAACTGCTTCTGGATGTTGATCCAGCTAGATATAATGTGTAAGGTCTCTCTTTTTTATGTAATGTATTAAACGGTATTTAATATCCAGGGTTTTGCAATAAGCTCTGGGTATGGTGTTGTGCATGGATATTTATGTATTTGCATTTTACATGATTATTTATCTACTGTAAAGTGTAATAATGTGCATCTTTTAAGACAAATTGTGGCAAATTCTTTAGAAAAGCAGCATTGCTGTCATCATCCTTTTCCAATTTATTTTTTTCCCATCTGCTGACTTGTTCACGTATCAGAGAGCTCAAGATCTTCTTTACACACATAACAACAATTGTCTCAAATGCCATCACTTAGTCATGGATGGCCGAATTCTGGGAGGATTGCTTATGGCTCAAAACGAACGTGTCCTAAATTCTTTGTGAGTAGGCTTTTTGGCTAATGGTTTATGTAACAAGACACATTGTGCACATACAGCTTTTCTTATTCCAATGTTTTTCTGGAGCAGCTGAATCCTATGTGGCTAAGGGCCTGTTTGGATGCAACTAACTAAAGTTTAGGTAGTTAAAATATCAAAGTAAAACTTTAGCTAGCTAAAAGTTTTTTAGCTAAACTTTAGCTGGGGTGTTTGGATGCTCCAGCTAATAGACTCAGCTAAAGTTTAGCTAGCTTTAGCTAGGTGAAAGTAGCTAAACTCAGCTAAAGTTTAGCCACTCTTTTAGCTAGACTGTTTTGGATATCTAGCAGCTAAATTTAGCTAACTAAAGTTTAGTTGGTGCATCCAAACAGGCCCTAAATGGAAAACTCAAAGCCCATTCACAATGCGTGTACCAATTCTAACTAAAGGGGAGTGTAAAAGCAAAGTTAAGTCACGCACAAAAATGCACAAGCAAACAAACACAAACAAGAGGATGTAAATTTCGAACTACCATTTTTTTGTGACCTTTTGGCCTTTTAAGATCAACTAGAAATCACAGACAAATGCACAAGCAAACAAACACAAACAAGAGGATGTATATTTCGAGCTAACATTTTTTTTGTGACCTTTTGGCTTTTTAAGATCAACTAGCTTCAGTACAACAGATTAAGGAACATACCTTATCACAAATATATACCGATAAGCATATGAAAGATACACAGATCACCAGGACCCAACTTCGAGTTATACCTTCCCTGCACATTCAGATTTTGTACATGAATGCAGTACATTTTGGAAGAACTCAGCACAAGTAGTGAAGAAGGCAAATAGATGCTGAATATCATTATACTGCACTAGTTCATTTTAAGCTTCAGACGCAAGGAAGCACGTTAGCCCACAAGGAAACATGGCAATGAACATTGATGCAATAAAACCACACTTTTCAGTAGAAGTGTCTACCTTAATTTGAAACATTCTTCTAATGCAAAGAAGAAATGACACGGCGTCCCTGATCGCCATCCACTGAGAGAAGCTCACTTCGGCGGCCACGTCCCACTGTCCCAGGCTGCAACAAGGCATAGCGCATTGCAGGATGCTATTAGGCCTGGACTAACAATTTGCTCGAGCACCTTGTGTGCGTCGCGCGGCAAAGCGGTGGGAGACGAGGGCAATGGCGGAGACTGTGCAGTTGAAAAGGGAGAGCAAGAAGTCGCGCGCGCGTGTGTGAGTTGTTCACCGAAGCCTCACCGCCGGTCCCCCGCGGCTTGCTGCTCGTTGCGGATCCTCCCGCCGTCGCCGTCAGCCGAGGTGACGCCGACGCCTCGGACTCGGACTCGGACGGAGCTCCGGCAACTCTCGACGCTCGGGTTTTCAACTGGAGGCCGAATCATCTCAGTACAAACAATGGGGTTTCGGCCCAAGATAGAAATTCTGGCTGAAAAGAAAAACAGAGAGGTCTGGTGTAGTGGGCTTGGGTTAACAGGGTGTCGGCCCAGAACAGAGAAAAGAGTTTTAAAACCTTTTCATATTTCTTTAAAACATTTTGAAACATTTAAGTTTTAAATTTATTTAGAAAATTTTTTAGTTTAAAATTTATAAATTTTAAAAATAATTTTTCAAAAAATTAATCTTTTTTAAAATAAGTTTTAATGCTTTATTTTGGAAAAATATATTTGTCACTTAATCGAAGTTTTTAGTAAAATCAGTTTTACTTGAACAAAATAATGCAAGCAAATAAATATAAAAAATTTATATAACTATGTAAAAATCAATTTAATTTATAAAAGATTTTCCCTCCTACTATAAATTTAGACTTAACTCAAATTTTAGTCCAACAAAATTTTACAAAATATGAAAACTCAAAATTAGGGTGCTAAAACTACAAATATGGGTCATTCATTGGACTGACCTGGACAAACATAGGAAAGGTTGGATGACTCTTGCATACACCAAATATATAGTACCTATATATGAGCCCTCAGAGTACTAGATGACTCTTGCATACACCAAATATATAGTACCTATATATGAGCCCTCAGAGTACTATCTTACTCATATTATTGTTGTTAAGCTATTTATTTTCAGGTTCATTTGAGACTATGATGGCCACTTGAGTAAGCTCAAGGATGGCTAATGGCATATCGAATCGACGAGATAGGCGACTCAAGAGCATACCATGGAGTTGAATATATGCACCCATGTGAGATTTGCTTAAAACATTAACTTGATAAATCCTTTCATATATTATTCTTCATTTATCATATGTAACCTTGTGATATGAGTACGCTAAATCTTAAGTTGTGACGGTCATGCATGAATCTTATGCAATCTGATCCAATGTCTTGGGCTAGTAGAGCATGTGGAGCCCATCCTCACGGATTGCCAGGGTAGTTTACTTCACCTGAGTTGGTCAAGAAGGTGGCCCACGGTTTAGGTAGATCATATTAAAATCTGTCCAGGTCCTCGCTGTTATATTAACTTGAAATTATTAAGCATGAATCCATCTAAAATTAGTATTTGGATAAGTGTTGATAGTACCACCATTCTTGTGGTGCTACATTATGTTGTTTTGTAGATACCAAGATGGCACAACTAACTATATCATCCTGTTGAGGTTGGCAAAGCGGGTAAATGACAGGAGACCACTTAATATATGGTGGTATGAAAGACATCATATCCTTTCTTTCAGAAACAAGTGATGTGTGCCTTGGTTTGACCGGCCGCCCGAAGCAGGAGGCTTCCGTTCATGATGATGATCCCCATGCATTGACCTTGGGTGCCCAGTTGGCTCCATCTTTCGTCTCTCCCCGAACCGAGGCACAGATCCACGATTACAGAGGATAATAGGATGCATGGGTCAATCAGATCTGCCAACAGTTAATTAAACAAGAGCACAGGATCCAAGAACTCTAGAACACCGGTTGCAGAAACCAACACCGCAGACGGCCAAGGAGCCATGGCGATTGGCGACGTGTCCGCAGATGATCTCCGGTGATCTTCTCCACCGCGGATCGTTGGGATCCTCCTCGGATCTCGCCTCCCACCTAGATTTTGATCTTGGGCTGGAGTTCCAAGAGGAAATTCGCAAGCGCTTCAAGGCCCCGGTACACCATCCCCTCCCCACCCCCGATGGATCGTTCTTCTTGCTGGTTACTTTTCGACGATTTTTGTTCTGTTTGACAGAAGATTCAGTTGCCCTCGCGCTTCAATCGTGTTTGGGCGGTCGTGCGCTTGATTTCCATGTTAAATTCTTGAGCACGGACCATTTTCGATTCTCGGTGTTTTCGAAAGATGTGGGCTTTCTCATCTACAAACTCAAACGGGTTACCACCGCCATGTTTGATGCCTATTTCCACCTATGGAATAATGGTACCCCACATTGGGAAAGAGAGAAATGAAGGAATGGACAAAGATCCTTTCAAAATCCTCCAAGAAAGAGGAAAAACAGAGAGAAAAGGCTCAAAAAACTGTTCGCTTTGCTCAGAAGATTGTTCAATCCCCACCAAAGGACAAATCTCAGCCGAGGTCACAGTCTCAGATTTCTATATCCTTTGGATCTTTTGTCAGTCAGGTTAATCCGCATTCAGATTTCACTGGGATATTCCGCTTTGGTGTTCATCAGTCTGCATCTCAACATCAGTTACGCAAACAGGCGATGATCACGGAGAGTCCTAAGGCGGCCTTTTCGGAGACTAGTTCAAATTCAAATTCAATTGTCATGGGCCTGAGCCAGAAGTGTCCTCGCTGCCTTGGTTTGGGCCACAACAAGACAGATTGCAGATCTCGAATTCGTTGCCTCCGATGTCTCCACTTCGGCCACATGGCGAGAAAGTGCTATACCAAGTCACAGCCCATTCTGGAATGGAGGCCCAAGACGACGGAGCTCGCCACCCAGACCCAACCGAAGATTATTTGGAAACCAAAAACCCCAATCCAGAAAGCTCCGGTGTTTTCGGTGGAAAATTATAAAGAAAATCTCAACAAAGTCCTCGATTCCCGTGTTGAGGCCAGGGACCTTTCACCTTCCTGCACTGTTGATATCAATCCCCAAACCAACACATCGACACTTCCGCCTCCACCACCGCCACCACCTCACGCAGACAACCCCAATCTTGCTCTCGAGGAAGCGGAAGAAGACGGAGCTCTCATGGCCAACTTTCCAAGTAAACCACGAGCCATATCTTCGGCCGCGGCGTGCGTCGCCTTCGGGTGAGGTGAACCGACACGCGAGCACGAGCAAATGCGGCATCGTCTCCATCAACCCGATGCCGGCCGAGGTGAACGCGCTGCGCCTAACTCTGAACCTGGTGGTACACTTCCTGGAACACACTTAGCGGGTTCGTGTCGATTCTCACCATGTGTCGCCTCTTGGATTAGGGCTCATTAGATTAGCCTCAGTAATGCAACGTGATCAGCTTGTCCGCAATAGCCCTATGCAGTTTGGTAACAGGATAGTCACAGTGGTGAATCATGATGAAGGTATCAATAGCAGATTTTGCTCACACACTAGATTGGCCTGGATCATGTTCCTAGCGTTCCCTCTTGACTTTCAGAAAGACATCTACATCAAAGCTGCTGTGGCACCATATGGTCGTTGTTTGGCTTGGTATGTTAATGATAACAGGTCAAGGATTCTGGCTAGGGTCCTGTTGCTTAGTCCGAACAGGGTATCACGCAGCCTGGTCGTTTCCAGAGGAACCATGCTGGGTGGCATTGGCAGATCATGGACCGTCCCAGTCTATATTCTCAATGGCAACTTCCCAGATCAGTTTCCAGGTGATGAGGACTCGGTCCCCTTTGATGGGGAACCACATCCAGAGCATGGTCCGCCAGTCATTGGACATAATCCGGTGTTCCCAGGATGGCCGGAAGACCAGCAAGGCGCTGATGTCATGATGGGAGAGTTCCAGATCCATCATCACCAGCATGGACATGCCGCCCTAGCTGCCCCAGTTGCACCCCCCACCCCAATGACCAGGGGTGGCCTGCTTGGGAAGCAGCATCAAATGAACAGGGACAACAAGATGCAATCCAACAGCTAGCAGATGCAGCAGGACAGAATCAACCAGCCCAGCACCTGCAACAGCCTCAGGATGTCATTGAACTAGAGATGTCAGGCTCCTCTATGAAGTTCCTGCGTGCTATGGGTCCAGACTCCTCCCTTGATCTGCTTGATTTCGTCTCTGACGGCAGCAGCTCATCCTCAGGTGATGCCACATCCTTAATCCCTGAAGAGGAGCTCAGACAGCTAGCTGCAAGCAGATTCTATGCCAGTCAACTAATCTATAACTCCAATGCTGTGCCTACTGAGTTCACACTCAAAGGAATATTTGCTGAGGATGCAGGTAGTTCAAAGCAAGTGCCACAGGCTCTAAACTTCAGGAAGCCATATGTCATTGACACTTCCCTAATCCTGGCAAATGAGAGGGAAGATCACGAGAAAACTGGGCTTGAGCTCATCCCATGGAAGCCAACAGGACAAGCCTTGGCCATTAAGCTATATGCAGAGTTCATGGAGACTAGATTGTACCTCCAACAGCAAGACCACCCTCAGAACCTGGCACCTGCACAATATTCCCAGAACCTGGCTTCTGTACAAGACCCTTAGATTTTGGCGCCTGCAGATGTGTTTGAACCTGATACTGCTGATCCTAGACTGTCCTAAAGCTCAGTCAGTGGGCCGCCCCAGAGCCCATTCATCAATCTGAATAGTAGTCAGGCCTTTGCTGCTGAAAGCCAACCGAGCCAGCTTCACTCTGGTCCAGAGGACATCTTGGACAATGTCATGGTCGATGCCAGCCCATTGCAGATATGTGAACCAACTTCAGCGCAGCTCAGCCCACCAATGAATGCAAAACGTGGGAGGAAGCAGTCCAAAACCACCAACAGCATGGCTCTGCCAGCAAGGACTGAAACTTTGAGCCCTTTGGTAGCCACCAGTGTCAGGCGCAGCACCAGACTCTATAAGCCAGACGGCTACTGTCCTGTAAAGCTCGACAGAGACCCATCGAAGAAAAGAAGAATTAGTGCTGTCAGGATTGATGAAGAGACAGGGAAGACAGGCCCAGTGCCCCTGCAGGTCCTTCAGGACTGGGGAATTCAATGTGGAGTAGCTCCTAGTGAGCTCTCTGACGACTCCTTGATGCAGTCGGTTTACAATGGATAAACAACCGCGCGAGCATATTCACGGGGCGAGAGAGTTCGCCCAAATCTGGAATGATCATCCTCAGTTTGAAGAACTTTTGCTTTATATTTATCCTAAAACTTTGCTATACTCTGCTTGTTTGCTTTCAGTCCCTGTCAGTTTAATCTCAGTCGAACCTTTCGCTACTGCTAGCCAGAGCAAAGTCAGTTATCTCCTATCTAAACGTTTCAATGAATAGTCGCAATTGGATTATTTTATGCTGGAATGTGCGTGGTATTAATGCCTCTGAAAAATGTGATGCCATCAGAGATAAAATTGAGGAAAGTGCCGCCTCCATAGTTTGTCTACAGGAAACAAAACGAGAACATTTTGATATTCCTTTCATCCGCAAGTTTGCACTGAAAAGATTCGATCAATTCGCTTTTATCCCCTCTGTGGGAGCCTCGGGGGGTTTACTGATTCTTTGGAACAGCTCAGTCTTCTCTGGTTCAGTCCTAGATAGACAGAGATTTGGGGTCACAGTTTGTTTCTCTTTTGTTCACAACGGGGACACTTGGCTGCTAACAAATGTCTATGGTCCCTGTGATGATCCTGCCCGATCAGACTTCATTAACTGGTTTAAAAACCATGACATTGTTGACATAGTAAACTAGATTTTCCTTGGGGATTTCAATTTCTATCGATCACTTAATAATTGAAATAGACCCGGTGGAAACATCAATGATATGCTGATTTTTAATGACGCCATAGGCCAACTTGGCCTCATTGAGCTGCCCATAAAAGGGAGAGCATTCACATGGAGCAACATGCAGAGTGAACCCTTGCTTGAACAGTTGGACTGGTTCTTTACATCCCCAAACTGGACACTAGAGTTCCCAAGCACTGAAGTCTTACCATTGGCAAAAATCACATCAGATCACATCCCATGCAAAATCACCATAAACTCCAAGATACCTCGGTCAGATGTCTTCAGATTCGAGAATTTTTGGACAAAGCATGAGGACTTCCTTCAGGTTGTGCAAGATAGCTAGTCAAAGCAAGTCAGACACACTGATTCAGCAAAGGTTATCATAGCCAAATTTAAAAGGTTAAGAGCTGACCTAAAGGCTTGGAGTAAGAACCTGTCTAACCTGAAATTACTGATTGAAAACTACAATACGGTGATCTGCTTCCTAGATAACCTTGGAGGCAGTGGACCTTGATGACATATTCTTCTTGCCTTTCTCTCAAGAAGCCATGGATGAATTTCAGCAGCTTCAAAGTTTGTTGGAAGACATACCATATGATGAAAATAGCCAAGACCAGTGGATCCCACTATGGGGAAACGGTTACACCTCCAAGAAGTTATACACACATGTATTCAGCCTTATAGATACACATCCGGTATTCAAGGCAGTCTGGAAGTCAAGCTGTATGCCCAGAATCAAGTTCTTCGCCTGGCTTGTAATGGTTGATCGGCTAAATACCAAAACTATGCTAACTAGAAGGCATCTGGACGTTCATGGTGAAAATGACCATTGCGTCATGTGTGATCAAGATGCACTTGAGGACATCGATCACTTGTTCTTCACATGCCCCTTTGCAGTTCAGTGCTGGTCCTTGATTGGGTTTTCCTGGGACAACACAAGCAACCTGCCAGACAGATTCATCCAAGCTCGACAAGTTAGCAATCATAGTTTCTTCGTGAAGGCAGCAATGATAGCCACGTGGGAGATTTGGAAGTTGCGAAATGACAAAGTCTTTGAACGTAGAGAACCGAGCCAGTCGGGTTGGCTTTGTAATTTTAAAAATCAATGCTTTGCTCAGTTAGTTAGATTCAGGTCTGATCTTAGATCAGACTTTTGTGTGTGGCTAGATTCTTTCAGTTAATTGCACTGTAAGTCCCTTGGACCTTCCTAAATTATTTATAAAATTCCCTTGACACTGTGGGGATCTCCCCCACAGTTTTTACCATAAAAAAATGGTGGTATGTCTCATGGGGAATGACATCCTCTTTTTTTTATATTTGCTTTCTTGGTTCCAAATTGTAAGTGTTCTGGCTTTCTAGATAAATAGCTTTAGCTTTTGCTATATATGTATTCTAGTCATAATGTATATATTTATATTCATAACAAATCTTTATACATAGAAAAGCTAGAACGACTTATATTTTGAAATGGAGAGAGTAAATGTTACTCCACGACATATTAGTTCTTGAGCCTTGACCTAGAAAAATATGGTAGGACAACCATTTAGTTCAATGTTACATAGAAGTTGGATAAGAGTCTCAATAGTGTTCACTACTACAAAAATGAAGTTCCCTAGAGGTTGAAAACCACCAAGGAAATATTTGTTGGCGGTCAACCGTAAAGCACCAATAGCCCACTACTACAAAAAATCTTTTGCGAGGCACTTTAAAATTGCTCTCGGAGGCGGACAGCCCAAAACCGCCTCGGTTAATACCTCGATTAACCGAGGCGGTCACTTTTTATTAACTGAGGCGGTTGTAAGAAACCGCCTCGCAAAATCCATTAACGGAGGCGGTTATTGTAAAAGTGCCCGCCTCCATAAATACCTTCATTTTTTAGACGGACCTCTTTAAAAGCCCGCCTCGGTTAAAAGGCCTGAAATCCAAAAGGCCCAAGAGGCCCATTATCTGTACCCACGTATATATACTAGTATAATGCCCGTGCTAACGCTACGGCTATATTCCAGAAATGCTCATGAAAACAACCAAATGAGTATTTCAGAAATGCTCATGAAAACAACCAAATGACAATGTTTTTTTCCATTTATGAGGAAAACAAACAGAGAGAGGTTGATGTTGTAGGGGAACATTTGAAATGAAAACCTATTTGATAAATCTGATAAAGATTATTTAGGGTTTGACAAGGCATTAGCACATTAGTACAGCTCCACCTAACCTGACAAAAGTTTAGTAAATTTAAATGACTGTTGTTCGTACAATAAGGTATGTCCACCTAGCTAAAGCCAAATTACATGCAGTCAAATTCCAAGATAAAACATGGCTTCGCATTGTTTAGCCACACCCATATTCCACCTGAGGTTAGATCCAAGAGCTTTGTATAGCAGTGTAGGTGTATAGCACCTCCTCCAATTTGATTTCACTTGCGCTGCGCTCGTGCCATGCTCCCCGGACTTTAAACTGAAGGAAACAAAACCCAAATTGTAAGTATGCATCTATTTGGTCAGACCAAAAAAAAAAGGGTACTAACACAACATATTTACAGGAACAATGGATGCATGTCAAAAATCAGTATCACTGGTCAATCAAATGGTAGGAACTGAATTCATGGCAATCCCAACAAAGAAACAGGTCACTGGTAAGGACAGAGCATTGACACCTTTATAGAAGAAAGTGAATCGGAAATAAATAATATGTTGCCAAATTCACCATAGCAATTAGATTTTTTGGATCACAGTGACAAACTCATAAATACACTTAGTCGGTATAAATCTCCACAAAATCTTGCTTCTGTACGAACCGTATAGGATATGACAACGACATTAAACCCTTAAAGCAATCATCCCATGTATAGAAATGAGGCATCCTGTAAAACAGAATTTGACATGCATGAATCTTACGATTTCAGAAGCAGCAATGGGTGAAATTAAATTCAGGGAACATGTACTCCTCTGGTACAATAAACTACCACTGAACTGTTGTAATACATTGAAATACACAGTCCACACCATCACCATTTATTAGGCACACCAGAACTGCATGATTAATACGGAATATCAATAGCAAAGGAAAGACGGGAACAGTCTAATTTACCACCCCTTTACGGCCAATGTGCTTGGCCATCTATCCGATGGCGATCGCCCTGACCATGGTGCCGACACTGAACATCAATATGATCTGAACACTGAAAACTGCAGTGCGCTCAGGCACGGTTAGTATTCTGGACACAATACTCCCAAAGGAAAAAAACAAGAAAGAAATCTCATACGACAGCCATTGGAGATGGAGGGGTTGAGGTCCCGAACCATGTCGTCCTGGGTAGGGGAGGAGAAGCCATTGGGTAGGAAGTCAATGACATTATTGGGCACGAGCAGCTCGATGGAGTCAGACGCGACGTAGCGGTAGCGCCCAGCACCAAGAACCAGAAGCAATTTGCCAAGACATCACGCAAATTCTCTACATATCAAATCCTCATTTACATTCTTGTTTAACATCTATCATGAGCCAAGGTTAATTCAGAGTGTGTGTCCAACTATCATTCAGAACTAATAGTAGACCATCTGAGAGTGTGTGGCTAAGTTTCTCAGAACTAACAGTAGACTATCTCAGCAATCATGATGGCATAAAGTATTAACTTACTCTAGACAGTTACAGAAGAATATTACACTGAGACTAAACCTGAAAGTCAAACATTCCGGATGGAACAAAATAGAAAGAAAAATAGTAAAATACATGTGTGACACAGGAAAACTACCGATAAGTTGAGCATTCAGACGACTACGGCAGGAAATCCAAACCCAATTAATTCGTCATGGCAGGCCTCAATGGGACATCCGAAAAAGCACAAAAAAAATTACATTATTACATTATAATCAGGAATATAATGCTAGCCCTAAGAAAAGTAGAAAACAAACTGAGGATGGCAGTAGACTATTCACCTCAAGATGTTACGGGTGGCCGACGCTATTCTGGGCTCACTTACGCCGAGGGGGCTGTGGCTGCGGCGGCCGTCCCCATCTCAGCGCCGGACGTTGCGGCCCGCCGTCGAGGAGACCGTCGAGGCGTTGGTGGGTGCGTGGTGTGCTGCTTGCTGCGATCGGCGCCGCGCGGAGTGGTCGTGCCGGCTTTGGATCTCGGTGGTGGCGGAGGCTGACACGCCCGAGCCGTAGGTGCAACGTCTCTGTCTGAGGTCAGTCCAGCCCTCCGCTACCGCCACCGCATGCCATGGGGAGGCTTCGCCGCCGGTTGCGACAGCGTGGGGCTGCCTAGCGCCGCACCACGAACGCCGCGCAACCCAGGTGGCACAAGTAGCCGCCATGCCCTTCGCCAAACCCTAAGCGCGAGGCGCGCTGCTCATGGAGGGGAGCCGCCGCCGCCATCTCCCGATCCCGCCTCCCAATTCATTCGATCTTCTTTCGTTTCATCAATCACGGGCGGGCGGTCTCGCGGGATGAGCGCGCAGCGGTTGGGTGAGTAAGGACCATACACTCGATCTGGTCCGTCCGTGCGTGGGTGAGTAAGGAGAGAGAATGTCTAGAATCAATCTGGTCAGTTGATTTTGATGGTGTTGAATTGTTGGGTATATTTTTTGGGGTACACGAAGGGAGGCCTCCTCAGTGGGGGATGTTTTTTTGGGTGGACATAGAAAAGAAAACTTGGTGCATTAGTAGGTTGATAAGACACTTAGGGTTTGAGACAACCAAGGCAAGCAGCCGTCTTTCTTTCTCAGAACCAGGCAGCCGCTCTCTCTCTTTCTCTCACCTCTCTCTCTGGTCTGGGGCGCTGTCGGCCGTGTAGGCTCGTGCCGTGCGAGGGGGGCTTGCGGGAGGCGGTACCGGGCGCGGCCATGCGGGCTCGCGCGCTGGCCGTGCGGGGCGCGCGGAGGCGACGGCCGTGCGAGCTTGCGCCCGGCCATGCGGGGGCGTGCGTAAGCGGCCGTCTTTGGGCGCGCCGCGCCGGGATTCTCTGCCGGACGCTCAAGCGCGGGCTCACCTGCCGGCGGCGCCAAGGAGTTCTCCACCGGCGGCACGCCCTCGGGCTCTCCTCCCGGGCGGTGCAAGGGGCTCCCCATCCTTTGGCGGGCAGATCCGGTCTCTGACGTAGCGGATCTAGGGTGGAGGAGTCTGGCAGCGCTCGGATCTGATGAGGTGGAGGACAGCCACATTCGGATCCGGCGAGAAACTGCTCGATGGGCTCACCTCTGGGCCTGGATGGGCTCATGGGTAGGCTCATCTTTCTTTATTATTTTTTATTTTATTAACGGTGGTGGGCGTCTGGTCCACCTCGATAAATCGCCCAATTTACGGTGACCTTCATCCCGAGGCGGACAGGAAAATCGTCTCGGAAAATCAAATTTGCCCGCCTCCATAAAAAATGTTGTAGAGTGGCCCTCAAAGAAGTTTTCCTTGATAAGCCACCCACTAAGAAAATATTGACACACAAGAAAATAAGTTGGTAGTCAAGGAAATCCATTTTATTGGGGGTGCCTAACCGCCAAGAAAATATATGTAAAAAAAGTTTAAAATCTCAAAACCCTATGGCCACCAAGTCTCGAACTCACGACCTCAATCTTCATCTTCACATAGTTACTTTACTTCCTTATCGCTGCACCTCAGCTTCTTCATGCATGCAGCACATCTCTACTATAATGGACTAGTGCAAATTATACTCCGTCTACCCGAGATTACGTCCCCCGCTGAGGACCTTCAACCATTATGCATCTCTACTATAATGGACTAGTGCAAATTATACTCCGTCTACCCGAGATTACGTCCCCCGCTGAGGACCTTCAACCATTATGCACCCCAGAAAATGCACGCATAATTCTATTTCTATTAAAATCAAGGGCTAAAAAACATCTCCCTCAATCCTCAACCCAATCGTGCGGCCATGATTGATCGCAGGCTTCCGCCCGCATGCGCCCCCCGCCTACGCCTGCCAGGTCTCCCGTAAGACAAAAGAAAACCCGGCTCTTGACAAAAGAAAAAAAAAAGAAAAAGGAACTAACTCCTCGCACTCACGCAACGCACGCCATCGCCGCCGCCTGCCCCGCGTGCCTCCCCAGTCAGTCAGTACGCCACCGCCGCTGCCGCCGCCATTGGTGTCCATGTGCGCTCTCCTCTCCTTTCCCTCTCCGCTTCCCTCACCGCTCCGACCCCACCTCGGTCGGTCAGGGCCCTTCCCCAGGTCGGCCTTCCTCGTCACCAGCGAGCTGCTCCGGATCATCTCCCACCAAATCAGCCCTTCCCCAAGGTCGCTGGCGCCGCCGTCTCCCATTGCCTGTCTGCTGCCTGTCGCAAGCCATGCATAGCGGCCCGGGGATGATGAGGACAGCAGCGGCGCAGCTTCCTCTTCCTGCGCGAGCTGGGCTGCTGCGACCACCCGGAACACGCTACCGAAGATCGAAACGATGATCTCGGACTTGTGATGCTGAGGATCCACGCGAGGACGGCAAGGGGTTGCTCGTCAGGCTGTTGGCCGATCCTCCGAGGTCGAGGGACTCCACCACACATCACGCATACCATTGCCATGCCCTTCTTCTTGGCTTGCATCCTCACAATGGAAAAGGCAAGTTCCTAAATAACCTTTTCTTAGGTTTAATCTGGAGATGACAATTCGCCTTACCCTGTGCTAATTGAGAAGAAAATGTGTGATTTAGCCGACTTAAATTTTTTCCAGCGTTTCTTTTGATCTTCTGATTCTGTTTGGTTTGAGTAGAGGTTTATTTTAATCTTGTAATCCAAAGTAGATGACTCGCTGAAGCTTGAGTTGGTAACGAAGGTCCACAAACCAACATTTAGGAGATCCACAAATCAACATCCGGGCCATCAAGGTATAATTAGTAAACCTGCCTTCGCATCTCCACTTTCTATGCAGCCAAAAAATATCAAGTTTCTACAAACTGGTGTCTCAGAATGACACTGACAGACACTTGAGGTCATCTGACCATGGAAAAATTATGCGTTGGTCACTAGGGACGGAGGGAGTATGTCTTTGTGTTAGTTCGGCAGCATTCCTTCATCTTTTGATACACTTCAACTGCATTTTCGAAGCATCTTTGCTTTCAGTGCAGGCATGTGTCATATTATATATAGTTGCAGCTGCAAGAGAGTTCTTGGTATGATTTTTTTTGTTGCGTTCATTGTTGTGTAAACTTGTGCAGGAAAAAAAAAAACCAGTCCAATACTCACATTGCTGTGTACTTTGCTTGATGCTTGGAGGAAGCTGTTAACTGGTTTTTCTGTGGTATACGTTCATGAGTTATTTTCTGCTAAATGCATGGAAGAAACTATCATGAAAAGTAGTGGTGTTATGTTTGAATGATATGAGCTTTTCATGCCACATTAGATTGTCAACTTGATGCTTTCTCTGTTCTGTCATTCTCATGTGTATGGGTATACTGATAGGCCAGCTGAAAATAATTGTAGTTTCATTTGTCCAAATCATTCTGGTATCTAATTTTATTTGTTTTCTTAATAATTTCTCAAAAATGACTGAAGCTAAGTGCTAATGAACAAATATATTTTGGCCACTGCACCCAACATGAAGAGATCAATCCACAGTTACATATAGGACTTGCTTTAATCTTGGGATTAAATTTGCATTTGAATTTAACAGGACCCCAAACCTGAATTGTTTGTTTTATTTTTTTTTACAAATTTTATCTTATTTTGTATTTTATCGTAACGTTAGCATGGGTTTACCATGCAAAATCTGAGGAGAAATTGTTCGATGGCACTCCTAAGTTTCATTTACTGAGATGTGTCCTGAAATTATGCTTCTCTTCATAAATGTTTTTATACAAATAACTGAAATTTTCATGTTAGAAATGTAAGCTACTCGTCATTGAAAAACAAACTCTGCTGCATAGGTTGCACATGTATATATTATTTCAAAAGCACCAGTACTACACGTTGATATATAGTGTATATTCTGTCAGAGAACTTTGAGGGTTGAACTGAGCTACTGAAGTTTTCTGAATTAGAGAGTAGAGACTATATTTATAGATTCTTTTAACAAAAAAATAATAACTAAATCCTGACAAGAGAAGACAAATGTACTAAAGTATTGGTCGCTTCCCTTTCTTTTTTTGGGTGCGAATGTAATCTCTGAGTTGTGTGGAGTGTGTGTGGCGTGTGTTTTAGGGCTGCCCCCTGCTTTCTTCTTAATATAATGAAACGCAGCTCTCCTGCGTTTTTGAGAAAAAAAACAAATGTACTCAGTAGAACCTAGTCTTGTCACTCAGCACTTATCAGAATTTTCTCTTCTCTTGGATTTTGCAGGATGGAGAAGTTTGGAGATTTAGCGTTAGTCATATGTATTATGGTCTGTGTTCAGTTACAAATTTATGAATTTGCAGAGATTCTTGATTTTTTAAATTATTTATCTTCATTTACTATACCAAGCTCCAAGAACGCACTTTGTTCAAAAAGTTCAGTATAATCCTCATGGCTTATATGAGTTGGACGAACTTTGATAGGCTTGATAACAATGGGACTGCAAAAAGGTAGTTTCAAAATGATCTCAAATGTAGGAGGTTAATGAGAGGCTAAGGTTCTTTTTTGAAGAATACAACCATATCCAGGTCTCGTCTTTTCACTGCAAACTATCTTCAACACTCTATTTACAATTAGTCATTTGTACTATGGTCTGTGTTTAGTTACAAATTTATGAATTTGGTGGGGTTCTTAACCTTTTAAATTCTTTATCTTCATTTACCAAGGGTATCCAATTTATTGTGGAAGATTCTGAAGGCTTTGCCAGTATTTTTTTTTGTTTATATTTGAATCTTCTATTTAGATTGTTTTTACAATTTTAGTTGACCAGGTTCTGAAAGCAGCAGCAGAACTGTATGATTAAGAATTCATATTTGAAATTTTGTTGTTGGCACTATTTAATGATTTTTATGCTATATCAGTTAATTATTTTTTTTATAATGAAGTTAATTATTTGATCTTCGGAGCTGACTCAGATCATGTTTTTTATGTTGCCAAGATTGTGTCACGCTATCACTGGCATGGCTATTGTTTTTCTTTAACATAAACAATTATATTGCACTGTTTTAATTTTAGACTCCATTGCAACGCACGTTTATTGAAAGTCATTTTTGAAAGGCTAATTTTGTTAAAGGGAATTGTGGACAAAGTGTCACCGTAGCGTTAGCGGGGGCACTATACTAGTTGTTGGATAGAAGAACCCTCCACTTTCGTTCACATTATGAGCTCATGGGTACCCCCTTCTCACTTGGCTACTTATGGACCCCGACGTTGCTGCAACACTCACCGATGCCTTGCCACCCTTGTTCCCTACCGTAGCCACTATGGCGTTGCGCACTGCCTCAACCCGTGGTTGGACTAGCTCATCCCTTGTGTTGTCTGCTAGAGGCAGTCCATGGTGCCAACCGCTGCTGAGGTGGCTAGGCGGCGCCAGGACTAGGAAGACGCATCCATCCACCTAGTCTATCTCCTAATTATCGGTATTGGCTCCATACAGGCGGGTGACAAATTCTCTTTCTGGTGTACACACGCGTGGCAACGCCATCCATACATATAACTATTTCTGTTTTGCAGGACCCTACCTAAAGTATGCCTACTTCATGGCAACTAGGCCATCCTCAATGTGTCGGGTTGCAAATATGTGCACGCCATAGGGTCCTAGTGTGTGGCGCTCATGGACATCCTTTCCCAATGTTTAAACGGAGCAACCCGTCACATATAGCTATTTATTCGAGCTAATTGGCCATTTAAATAGATTAAAATGTCACCAGAAAACCACTGTGTAGCATTTACAGGGCATGCATGTAAATGGGTTAGATGGCTGTGTAGGTGAACAGTGCCAGTGCCTACATATATAGTGATTAGTTAGTAAAGGATAAATTATCTGCACCGTTGGATTGTTGGTGGGTGCAGATTGTAGCAGTCTAGATTGATCACATATATTAATTAGGGGCATACAACAAACCTATATGAAATGAATACAACTTGATTATTACAATCAATGAGTGTTGTGAAACAAATACAATAGTAATGCCTTAGAGTTGTATTTTCAGTAAATACATAAGAAATGTAAAACTGGCACAGTTCGACTTCAAAATACAATCACACAGTTACATGGGAATTGAATACCCGACTTGTTAAACTGACAACAAAACACAAAGTATATATAGTACCTTATTACTTCTAGTGTTGTTTCATAGAGATAGAGAAGAGTGCTTTGAAGATGCCCACAAGGACACCAATTACAGAGAACACCGTGACAATGTATTTAAAGTTGTTGTATATGAACTTGTGCAAAGAGATCCGCATCCACCTCTTGTGCCTGTAGCCCTCAATATCTGCCAAGAGGTGGTTGTACTCCTTAGTTAAGAAGCTGAGGTATGCAAGGTCCTTCAAGAAGCTAAGCGTGAGCTGGTCGCTGAATTGTCCATGCAAGATACGCTTCACTCGTAGTTCGTGCACGTCTTCCTCACGATTCATCAGCATCGCTATGAGCAACACGTACGATCTGACAATATTAATATGCCTAGTGGTTGAGGAAATCTCAAACGCCACCAAATTGAGAAGCCAGCATGCGTTTTGGTCGTCCATGACCAATGGCGCTAGGAAGAGTTTGTAGCAGAAGAGGCCTTTCTCCAAACCCATATCCCTGAACTTGGCTGTCCTATTGTTTGTGAGGTGGATACCGATTTCGGCAAGGTCGATGGCGCTGGAAGATTGTGGCAGCGTGATTACTCTAGGATGGGTGGGTGTTGTGCGGCTTTGTTTCGCTGGCACATCTCTTGCTCCTGATTGGTAGTGGTGGAGCAGGTCAAGGAGATGTGCTGGTTTGTAGCTTCCGTTCAAGACAAGAGCATTGCTGCTGGTATCACCGATAATACTATACTGGGCCTCGAAGCTTCTCGCTCTCGCAGAGATGAACGCACCCACATCCACAGCATGCGTGGGCATGAGGGACATGAGAGCGTCAAGTACCAGCCATGGGACCTGGTTCTCCAGCAGGAAGATGTCCCTGTGGATGCTCTCCTGATTGGCCACGAACCAGCGGCCCAAGGAATAATGCCGAGCAGCATCGGTATTCCAGTGAATTATGTACTGCAGCAAGAAACAAGCATCCTGCAACATCATGGTGGCAAAGTCGGCTTGGGGAATACCTGCCACGGCGTCGTGGCCATAGCAGCTTCGGGCATCACCGGCCACGGAGAGGATCCTCGCGTAGACCACCTCAGCCGAGTGGCCCGAGGCCTCACAGATGAAGTAGGCAGCCGCGCGCTTCATCTCCTTCGCCCGCTGGAGGTGGGCCGCTCCGTGGTGGTAAGGGCCGATGGCCACGCAGCGCGGGACGAAGTAGCAACAAATCTTGTTTAGCCTGCCAGTCATCCATGGCATTTCCTCCTGCAACTCGAGATTATTGTTCTGTCACTTCAAGAAAGGGACATCGACAATTGCCACCACACTTCCGCTGTACTAGCTCGTTAATCAGTGCACCGCCAACCATACTCACTGATAGTAAGAGAGTCCCACAAACACCTGCAGGTAGTGGCCAATGGACCTTGAACCAGGTACAGTCTCGGTTCACTACCAGCACCCCGACTCTTCTAGCGATAAAAGATGGCCAAGGTGTTGGCCTAAGTTGAACTCCATTGCTCTGTATCTCAAACTGCACAGAAGCTGCATAATTAGAGGAGGGCCAAGAAAGCAACCGGAATGGAAGAACAGTAGGTGGAGGCCATGGTTGGTGTTGATCGACTCCCATTGACATATGACTCAACATTTGATTAAGCATCCCAAGAGAGGCCATAGCTGTAGATGCTGACACCCTTTTTTCAAAGCTGTTGTCGACATTGGCAAACACCCAGGTTGGCGAAGAACTGCATATTGCTATGGCCAACAGAGAAGTGACGCCAGTACGGCAATACATCGAACACTTGGTGGGCACGTTGACAGCAGCATTGCTGGGAGCGACGTCGGTGTAAAAGCCAGCAGGAGCCGACTGGAAGTGCTTCCCAGCGGGCACGGTGAGCGTGATGCAGGCAGTGGGAATGCAAGTGGGTACGTCGGAGCAAACCAGCAACACGAACGAAGTGGGGCGCCGCATATGCCTCCAGCGGCGGGAGAGCAACGACGTGCGTGCAGCGTCCTTGATGGGAAGGCGGGAGACGATGTTGCCGATGAGCACATCGGGAAGGTAGCTGAGGTAGTCGAGCGACCGGTAGTAGCCGCCGGTCTGCACAGACGCACCCGAATCCCCGGGGAAGACGTGCGTTGGAGAAGGCAAGCGGAGTGCAGCGTCGGCCGGAGAGTGTGGAGCGCGGTCAAGACGCTGGTGGAGTCCGTGGCGAGGTTGGAGGAGAGCTCCGCGAGCACGCCTGCAATGTCGGTGAGGAGGCACGCTGCGTGATCGACGGCGAACCCCGTCGGGATGCATCCACTGCCCGCGGACTCGAAGTCGAGGGTGGAGGCCTCGCACCGTAAGCCGCGGAGGTCGTCTTCGCTGCCGCGACCTTGACCGCGGTCTTTGGGAAGGTGCGGGCAGGTCCAACGCGGGGTGTGAGTACTTGGCGAGCAACACCGACGCCTTGACGCGCAGGGGGAGTCGGAAAGGTCGACGCGACGCCGGGCGCGCTGAGCTTCGGCCGGGAAGCGGTGCTCGCGCCTGATCTGGCGGTGAGGCGCACACGCAGCCCCGCCAAGTCGATACGCGGCGTGCGTGCCGTGGGCGGCGTGGATGGCGTCGAAGCGGCTCAGCAAAGCGTGCCTAAACGACGACGCCCGAGCGCGAGAGGTGGGTCGTGGACGGGCTCCTATGAGTTGATGTTCCCGGTGTTGGAACCGAGACTGTACCGGCTTCGGTCCGCCTGCTTGTTGTCTGGCGCGCCGAGCTGGCGCCTCACGGGTTCAGGCCCACCGGAGCCCACATATCAAGGTGCGGGCCTAACTCAACCCAAAAGACTAGCCTTAAAGGTGAGGACTGCCACGCCTTATATCTTGTGCTCCCCACCATCGACACGATGTGGGACTAACCCAACAATCTCCCCCGTAGTCACACATCGGATCCAACTCTTTTTAACTCACACACTTTGTGTGGCCAAGACGTTGTCCGTGACGGACTCCCCCCCAACTTGCGTGACCACTCGCCGAGATTTATTGCGGCTTTCCCCTGACCGGCTCGATACCAATTGTTGGAACCGAGACGTGCTCGGCTCCGGTCTGCCCAGCTCATTTGTCTGTGCGAGCCTTGGCCGGGCGTCTCTACAGTCCAGGCCCACTGGAGCCCACATATCAAGGTCTAGGCCTAACTCAACCCAAAAGACTAGCCTTAAAGGTGAGGACTGCCACGCCTTATATGCTGTGCTCCCCCACCATCGATTACCGATGTGGGACTAACCCAACAATTAATTGTTGGAACCGAGATCGTGCTCGGCTTCCGGTCTAGCCCAGGCTTCACAGACAAGGCCTTGAAGCCGGGCGCCTCTACAGGTCCAGCCCACTGGAGCCCACATAACAAGGTGCAGGCCTAACTCAACCTAAAGACTAGCCCGAAAAGGTGAGGACCTAACCACGCCTTATATGCTTTGTGCTCCCCCGTAGATCGTTGGGTTAGTCCCACATCGTAATCGATGGTGGGGGAGCCAAAGATATAAGGCGTGGCGATCCTCACCTTTCAAAGCTAGTCTTTTGGGTTGAGTTAGGTCGGACCTTGATATGTGGGCTCCAAAGGGGCCTGACTGTAGGCGCCGGCTTCGCGCTCAGAAATACAGCCGGGCTGCATCGAAGCCGAGCACGCCTCGGTTCCAACAATTGGTATCGAGCCGGTCGAAAGCCGCGAATAAATCTCGGGGGTCACGCAGTGGCGGGGAGTCCGTCTGGACAACGCCTTGGCCACACAAAGTGTGTGAGTTAAAAAGAGTTGGATCCGATGTGTGACTACGGGGGAGATTGTTGGGTTAGTCCCACATCGGTAATCGATGGTGGGGGAGCACAGCATATAAGGCGTGGCAGTCCTCACCTTTAAGGCTAGTCTTTTGGGTTGAGTTAGGCCTAGACCTTGATATGTGGGCTCCAAAGGGGCCCTGACTGTAGGCGCCAGCTCGGCCACGCTGTAGTCTGGCCGGGCTGCACCGGAAGCCGAGCACGCCTCGGTTCCAACAATAGATCCAACTCTTTTTCATTCACACACCGCGGTGGCCAAGACGTTGTCCGCACGGACTCCCCGCCACTACGTGACCATGCGTAGATTTATTGCGGCTCTCCCGGACCGGCTCGATACCAATTGTTGGAACCGAGACTATGCTCGGCTTTCGGGCCCTGCCAGACGCTGAGCGAAGCCGGCGCCTCTGGCAGTGTCCAGCCCCCCCGGAGCCCACATATCAAGGTCCAGGCCTAACTCAACCCAAAAAGACTAGTCCGAAGGCGAGGGGATCGCCACGCCTTATATGTCAGGCTCCCCACCATCGATTACCGATGTGGGACTAACCCAACAATCTCCCCGTAGTCACACATCGGATCCAACTCTTTTTAACTCACACCTTTGTGGCCAAGACGTTGTCCGAGACGGACTCCCCGCCCACCGCGCGTGATCCTGCCGAGATTTATTGCGGCTTTCCCGACCGGCTCGATACCCATTGTTGGAACCGAGACCGTGCTCGGCTTCTGGTCTGGCCCGGCTCATTGACGCTGAAGCGAAGCTTGGCCGGCTCTACGTGTCCAGCCCACCGGAGCCCACATATCAAGGTGTCCGGGCCTAACTCAACCCAAAAGACTAGCCTTTGAAGGTGAGGACTGCCACGCCTTATATGCTGTGCTCCCCACCATCGACACCGATGTGGGACTAACCCAACACCCAAATGACTTCAGCATATGGAGGGAGACGTGCGGGGGCCCGGCGAGGTCGATGGAGGTGTCGGCGGTGGGGAAGGCGCAGACAGCGAACGTCGCTTGGACTGCCATGGGACCGGGGTTGGGCTCGTCAGTGGAGATGTTTGGGGATGCGGCAATACGAAGTTCGACGGAGGCGCCCTGCTGCTCTAGCGCAGTCAGGGTACGCGAGAAGCGTCGCTCCATCCGATCATCGAACTCGTCGAACCTCTTGTGGATCTCGTCAAGGAGTAACTGGTAGGAAGGAGAGAGCACGGTAGGGGAATCCATGGAAATAGACCGAGAATCTACTGTCTCTGATACCACTTGTTAACAACCCAACTGGATTAGCTAGCAGTTAACTCGAATCAAGTAGCTGGATACAAGACCCCAGGGGAGACGGAGGTCGGAGCAGCAAGAGAAAGATCTAGAAGGTCCTAGAAGGAGCCGGGTACAAGAGAGAGAGGATTTGGGGAGGAAGATGAACAGTAGCTGAAGGAGAGAGAGCTTGAGGAAGGGGGATAAACCTTTTGGTTCTGTAATTTCTTCGATGCCTGAATCCGGCTGCTCCTTCATTCCTTTGTACTGCCAGTTTGCCATCGCCTTGGGTCTTTATGGGTCAATGAACATATTGGGCCATTACTGGACATTCCTAACACGTTCACACTCAAATGCCTACCTATATAGTAATTAGTAAAGGATAAATTATCTGCACCGTTGAATTGTTGATGGGTGCAGATCTATTATAGCAGTCTAGATTGATCACATATATTAATTAGGGGCATACAACAAATGTATATGAAATGAATACAACTTGATTATTACAATTAATTAACAAGGGTGTTGTGAAACAAATACAATAGTAATGCCTCAGAGTTGTATTTTCAGAAAATACATGAGAAATGTAAAACTGACACAGTTCGACTTCAAAATACAATCACAATTACGTGGGAATTGAACACCCGACTTGCTAAACTGATAACACAACACAAAGTATAGTGCCTTATACTTCTAGTGTTGTTTCATAGAGATAGAGAAGAGTGCTTTGAAGATGGGCACAAGGACACCAATTATAGAGAACACCGTGACAATGTATTTAAAGTTGTTGTATATGAACTTGTGCAGTGAGATCCACATCCACCTCTTGCGCCTGTAGCCCTCAAGATCTGCCATGAGGCGGGTGTGCTCCAGAGTGAGGAAGCTGATGTCTACAAGGTCCTGCAGGAAGCTAAGCGTGCGCTGGTCGCTGAAGTCTCCATGCAAGATACGCTTCACTCGTAGTTCGTGCACGTCTTCCTCACGATTCATCGGCATCGCGATGAGCCTCACGTACGATGTGACAGTATAGCTAGTGGCTGAGGAAGTCTCGAGCGCCACCATATTGAGAAGCCAGCATGCGTTTTGGTCGTCCATGACCAATGGCGCTAGGAAGAGGTTGCCGAAGAAGAGGCCTTTCTCCAAACCCTGGTCCCCGAACTTGCCTGTCCTATTGGTCTTCAGCTGGATACCTATTTCGGCAAGGTCGATGGCACTGCTAGATTGTGGCAGAGACCTGGTTTCCATAGGGAAGCAGCAGATGAGTGTTCTGCTTTCATCACCACTTCGCACATCATCACTTGATGAGGATCCTGATTGGTAGTGCCGGAGGAGGTCAAGGAGATGTGCTGGTTTGTAGCTTCCGTTCAAGACAAGAGGATAGGCATCACCCATAATACTAATCTGGGCCTCGAAGCTTTCCGCTGCAAGAGAGATGAACTCGCCCACATCTACATGCGTGGGCATGAAGGACATGAGAGCGTCAAGTACCAGCCACGGGACCTGGTTCTCCAGCAGGAAGATGTCCCTGAGGATGCTATGCTGATTGGCCACGAACCAACACCTCAAGGAATGCCGAGCAGTACAGGCAGTCCTGTGAATGATGTACTGCAGCAAGAAACAAGCATCCTGCAACATCATGGTGGCAAAGTCGGCTTGGGGAATACCTGCCACGGCGTCGTGGTCATAGCAGCTTCGGGCATCGCCGGCCACGGAGAGGATCCTCGCGTACATCGCCTCAGGCGAGTGGCCCGAGGCCTCACAGATGAAGTAGGCAGCCACGCGCTTCATCTCCTCCGCCCGCTGGAGGTGCGGCGCCGCACCGTGATGGTAAGGGCCGATGGCCACGCAGCGCTGGACGGCGAAGCGGTCGCCTTTGCTCATCAAGCCCCGGAATATTGCAGGATACCTATGCATCTTGGCTTCGTTCTTGGAGAATTCAGCGTCAACCTTCTCCACTGCCCTCTTCAACTCCTCTTTAAGGACTCTATCAATAATAATCCCTGCAGTTGCAGATGATGGGTCTACAGCAGCAGCGACGGTGGCATTCGCCGTCCTCATCATCTGATCAGCTGCAGTCACCGGATTAGCAGAGTCCAATGCCGCCATCTATCTTCTGTGTGAGAATATGGAGCTAGACTAATTGACGTAGTAGTAGGATAGGATGGTTGGGGAGGACTCCGTTCAAATTAAATGCACCGCTAGCAGTTTCATGCATCACCTTTGATACATTTATATATGCATGGAGGACTACAACAACATGCATGCATATGCGTTCTAGCTTCCACAATAAGAAGAGGTTCATTCTTGCTTCAAGCCGCTCTACAAGCATTGATTCTTTCCTTGAAACCTGAAGCCTCAACACGAATCTCGCTTTAATTACCCAACATCCCTTTCTTAAAGTCTTTCCATGTTTGATTCTAGCTGGCTTCATCCTAAGCCCTCTGTCACCTTTGTGCTAGTCTTGTTTTGTTCGGTAACATGGCCGCCTTTTTGATCGATCCCCAGTTTATCAATTTTTCTCTAGGATTATTATGTATTTATTACCTCTAACCGTGCACATCTATACTTTCTAACTAGCACAAAATGCAGAAGTATTTTTTTTAAAAAAAAGATGATGATTTTGTTAGGTAACTTGGCTGCCTTTGATCGATCCCTCAGTATACATTAAATTTTCTCTAGGATTATGTTTTTTTTTTTTTTACCTCCAACACCAACCGTACGCATCTATACTTCTAACTAGCACAAAATGCAGATTTTTTTTAAAAAAAGATGGTGCTTGCCGACTGTTCATAGTGTCATCATTGACGTTGTTGTTTGTGTACGTGTTTATTTTACCTTACTTTTTCATGTAGGTAGCCTTACGTGACTACCTATATATTTGTATTTTCTTCTATATATCAGTATCTTATAGGGCTATCTGCATGTATTGTCTTCAATATCAAAAGAAAATTAACACTGTCAGTGTCAGTCCGTTCGAAAAAAACATATAGGGTGAATATATGTTATACAGGTCCGGTTTATTTCATGATACACTAAGCATCAAAATATGTCACATGGAATATTGGCAGATACAGTTTTTTTGTTGGAGGACGTATATTGTCTACAACAGAGCCCACAACTTAGAGCTCCCGGCAACTCTCGGTGGCTCTGGCTTTCGACTGGAGGCCCAGTCATCTCTTTTATGGGCCATTGGTTGGCCCAAAAAAGAGAGAAGGTGCGGCCGCTCGGGAGCGAGGACCGGCCAGCCAGAAATCGGCCCAAGAAGAAAGGGATTCTGGCTCAACAAAAGAAAAGAAGTCATTTGAACTCATCAATTTTCATGGTCGTCCGAATTTTCCATTTTGTTTAGAAAACAATTGACCTCGCTTAACTTTTAAAATTGTTTGGTTTTGCACTATATGTGATTTTGATGGTAATTTTTATTGACATGGCATCACACCAGCCACGATGAAAAAGTAAATCAGACTAATTTAAATTAAAAGTTGAGGGAGGTAAATTAGATCAGAAATATTTTGAAAAAAATATAAAAAAACATCCAAATATTTTTACATGAGAAAATAATGTAATTTAAAATTCTAAAATCTTGTTTTTTTAAGAAAGTAGTTTATTTTTTATAGAATCATGATGCGTAGTTTATTTTTTTTATAGAACCATGATGCGCTCTATCTTTTTGTACAAACAACTCTGTGAAGGGTGAAATGATTGTCAAGGAGGTGGATAGCTACACATGTAGGTAGGAAAATAAAACAGTGTAGATTAATATAAGTCAAAACGTTTAACAGGTCAGCCATAAAAAGGAAACACGTAAGCGACGGATTCAACCCAAACTATACATATAATATATAGACACTGATCCATGGATGAAATGATCAAACAAACATATTTGCCGCTGTCTAAGATGATGTCTCAGATTTCCATGTCTACCCAGTAAGTACTGCTTATTTGGGCCTCCCAAAGCAGCTTATAGGCTAAATTTAGAATGGGTTTACAAAGAACCGATTCGATGGGTGATTCTGTAAAGTGACTATCTGAAATAAACTAGGAAGCTGAAAGCCGTAAAAAGTAACTTCTTCTGATTCACGTCAGAGTTACTATATGCATAAAGTTTATCTTAGATAATAATAATAGAGAAACATTTTCAGTAGAATACAATCACTTCTCTAAGAAAATAAGTCCCCACAGAGAATATGGAGTATGAGAAGCTTTGCCAAATCGGCCTTATCAAACTACCGTGGGTCCTCAAGGACAAGAAGACTTGGCATGCATTCATATTTACCCAAGCAATGTGTCCACTCTGGCGTATGAATAATTAAGGCAAAATTGTTCCTGACTTCTACAGATTGAATTGAACATACATATTTTCAACCAAACATTGCAATTGCAGAGCAACTTCTTAACCAGTCAGGTATTAATTTCTGCAAACTATGCTACGCCTTTTCAACTTCAAACAGTGATCGAATCAGTGAAATGTCAAGCCAAAGTAATTAGTTTAATGCCACCATGGTGGAAATTAACTTTAGAACATTTCAACGCATCAGCACCAGCATACATCTCACATCATCTGAAAAGGAATCTGAGCTGCAACAGCTTTCATAACCAATGATGTAACCCAGTTTAGCATGCCTACATAATCGCATCATACTATCATAGCAGTGAAATATTGGAAGGGCACTGGCTGGTAGTTATTATAAAGACAGCACCCTCGCTAGCAACGAAATATGAAATATGGAAGTGTCATCTTCTTCCCAGCAATGGTGATGTCTTCCGGCCACGTCTTTTGGGCTTGCCATATCATTGCCGGGGTGCCTTTACAAGTGCGGCAATGTGCCCGTCCCTTCTTCGGCATCGGTACGGTGATGGCTGTGCTGCAGGCAACCTGAACCGCTACTTTACTGTGACCTACAATGACAGTTTCCAGCCACCAAGGCCGCCGTCTACATTGGTGACACTTTCATAGCTTTAGAGTGTGACAAAATAATTGGAACGGGATGGCTTACTCTTAGGAACTCGTCTATATTTATCTATTATATAGTCCGGCTGATTCATGTTCTAGCATGACCGATACATGATTGAGTAAGACTATGTCTATTTGGAATACAGTATACTATTCGTAAACCTATTATATCTACTAGGATACTTGGAGAGTACGATACTATATTCCTTGTGACATATTATATCTAGGATGCTATCTCTATTCTAATCATAACTATCTATACTTCTAACATTCCTCCACAGTCACAATGGGAGAGAATTGAATGGTTGCGACTGAATTTGAAGTCATGTGCTTGGATTGTCTTCTTCGCTTCGCTATCATCAATTGTGTCTCAAGTCTTTTGCTTCCACCGTCTTCTTCATTTCTCCATTATCAAGTGTCTTTGATGGATGGTCCGTCACCTAGGATGGTGCCTCCGTCCCCTTCTAGCGTCGTAGATTCTGATTCTGTCCCCTATTCCCTCCCTCAGTCATAGCAGGAGTGTCATATACGACTGTGATGACACCGGCACTTTGATTGGAGAGTCGATGCATAGTTATAAATGTCACCGCATATAGCCGAAGACGCAAAAAATTATGCAGTATTGTAGACAGAGTTGCAGTCGTAGAAGAAGCATCTTGCATATGTTAGGAAGATGTCATTGCTGGTGTCTTGCATATGTCAGAGGACCCAAGTCCATATTATGGACCAAGTTGCGGCGGCAAAGAGCATTGGTGATATGGTGTCGGCGTTGGCAATGATTGCTCAAAGGTCACAGAACGTGATGTTGATGTAATGTTGATGAAGTCATAGTGTCACAGGACGTGATGTTGATGTAATGTTGAAGTCACAGTGTCATTGAAACTCCGCATAAAAAAATTATTCCATTGGAACTCCATGTATGAATTATTGATGTGAATGTCATGTGTTGATAATTTATTTGGTTAGCAAAATCATGTAAAAGGAGATGGTTGCTAGCTGCTATTTACAGGTAAGCGATTTTTTTTAGTGGAATGTACAGCTAGGGTAACCTTACCATTTCCTGCAAAAGAGTGGTTGTATCCATACATTCAGCTTCATGCAACCAACCTAGCTCATTAGAAGTCTGTTGTAGTTGTGAAATTAACCATATAGCCCAGGTAACACATGGGTTGTAGTTGGTGGGTTCAGTACCATCTTCTCCAATCTCACAGAATTTGTAGCGAAATTGTTCAATCAAAGCGGTGTGTGACCCGTGCTTCTATGGGATGCTTGACTAGGAAAGGTAGCTTCAAGAGGCAGGACCAAGTCGAGCACCTTGGGTTCATAAAGGAAAGAACAGCTAAAGGTGTCCTTGTTGTCAGTTTTTTTTTTAAAGTAAAGGCAGGAGCTCTACCGCTCAATTAAGAAGAAAATAAAGTTTTATGTACAACAGCACACACGGCGCCTAACAACACGGGTCATAGGACCCAAAACCGTGTTGAAGAACACTGATCCCAGCAACGCTATTTTACCCCACAAAATGCATGGCACCGTGTTGAAGAACACTGATCGCAGCAACGCTATTTTACCCCACAAAATGCATGGCCCTACGTCTCTGAAGAATGTCCTCTTTCACTAGATAAGCAACTTGCTCCGGCGTTTTGTGCTCATCTTCGAAAATTCTCCTGTTCCTTTCCTTCCATAGGTTCCACACAATGTAAATAAGCACCCCATTAAATGTTTGACGTTCTTGTTTCGGTATGGTACTTGCCATGTCTTCCCACCAATCAGCCAGGCTATGCGGATCTTGTTGTGGCAGCTGCACATCAAAATTTTCCCAGGATAACACCCTGCTCCAGACAGCTTTAGCGAAGGGACATAGCAAGGAAAGGTGCAGCCCTGTCTCCAATGGTCCGTTGCACAAGCTACAATGCTCATGATGCGGCCATCCTCTTTTTTGCAGGTTGTCTGCCGTAAGGATCTTACCATGCATAAGTATCCATGCATGTACCTTGCATTTAGTTTCTGCCCTTGCTTTCCAAATGAGATCAGGCCGGAACCTGTGCAGTGAACCACGGAACTGAATCCTATATGCCGAGCGTGTGGAATATTTTCCATCGGCTGTTCATCTCCAAGTTATGAAGTCTTGCACATCAGGCGTGAGCTGCACTCCTTGAATCCTAATCCAGAGGGCGACGATTCTTGCAGATGGATAGAAGATGTGATTCGCGGCCTGAGGGAACGGATCCAATTACCATTCCACTACTACACAAAAGATTTTGCAAGACACTTCAAAATTACCCTCGGAGGCGGTTTTAGCAAAAAACCGCCTCGGTTAATCCGTTCCAACCGAAGCAATGCCCCCGGCAGAGCAACCGCCTCGGTTAATATATTAACCGAGGCGGTTATTATAACACAACCGCCTTGGTTAATGCATTAACCGAGGCGGTTACATTAAAAGGCCCGCCTCAGTAAATGTCAGGCCCAAACAGCCCATCTAGAGCCCGATAACCAAGAGCTCATATATATACTATGCGTTCCCAAACCCTAACTCTCACCCCCCCCCCCAGCCGTCACTTCTCTCCCACCCTCACTTCTCCCTCCTCACTTCTCTCTCCCTCGGGCGCGGCCACCCGCCCGGGCTGGCACGGCGGGCCGGCGGGCGGCCACCCTGGGCGGCACGGGCGGGGCGGCGCGCGTAGCCACCCGCGGCGGCGCGGGCGGCACGGCGGGGGCGGCGGCCCGGCGCCACCCGCGTGGCGAGCGGCGGCTCAGCCGCGCCACCAAGTGGGGGCGGCGGCCCGGGCGTGGATCCGGCCGCCGGCGGTGGATCCGGCGTGGAGGCGGCAGCGGGCGGATCCGGCGGGGCCGCGGCGCTCCTCCTCCGTGGATGAGCAAGGATCCGGTGTCCCGTGGCAGCGCTCCTCCTCCTCCATCTCTTCTTCAACCGGCGAGGGAGGAGCTCGTGGGTGGCGGATCTGGCGGGGAGGTGCTCGTCGGCGGCCAATCCGGGGCGGCGAGGAGGTCGCGCCCGGCGGCGGATCCAGCGAGGAGGTGCTCGGCCCAGCGGCCGATCCGGCGTGCACGGCGGCGCCCCTCCCTCCCCTGGATGGGCTCGGCGGGCCCATGGATGGGCTCGCCGGGCTTTTTCTTTTTTTTTTGTTTTTTTATTTGATTAACCGAGGCGGGTATACAACCGCCTCGGTTAATACTCACATTTACCGTGACCTTTCATTGGAGGCGGTTACAAAAACCGCCTCGGAAAATCGATTTTACCCGCCTCGGAAAAGATTTATGTAGTAGTGTTCTGTAGTTCTTGTCGGACCGTCCTGTTCTTTCGGCGTGCCAATTTGAAGAGATGGGGTGCTAGGTATCTTGGAGCTTCTCCTTCTAGCCAATTATGGTGCCAGAACCGAGCCTTGTTACCATTCCCAATAATTATTGTGGTTGAGGCATTGAAGAGAAGACAGTCGATGTCGTTGCATGGAAGAGTTGTTCCTGTCCAAGGTTTGGATTCATCAACCCACTCCTGCCACAGCCAGCGCAGACGTAGAGCTCTACCAAATTTATCCAGTCTGGTACCCCCAGGCCACCCAATTCTTTTGGCATACACACTGTTGGCCAATTCACTAGACAATGTCCTCCGTTGGCGTTTTCCTCCCCTTTCCAAAGGAAGGATTTTCTAAATTTATCGATCTTTTTTCTTGCCCATACTGCTAGTGGGAAGACTGTAAGGTGATAGGTAGGCATTGAGGAAAGCACTGAGGTGACCAAAGTTAGCCTGCCCGCTCTGTTGAGTAATTTTCCTTTCCAAGCAGGTAACCTTTGTCCAATTCGTTCGATGAGAGGCTGCACATGAATTTTTTTCAGGGATCTCGTATGGAGCTGTAGCCCTAAATAACAGCATGGGAAGGATTCCTTTATCCCTGCAAAGGAAGCTAGCACAAGGTCCAGGTCGACGTCCTGGCATCTAATCGGGTGGACTGAGCTCTTTTGTAGATTTATCTGTAAACCAGAGACCGTACCAAATTTCTGGAGGATTGCCGTGACAGAGTCCAAGTCAACCTTGGTTGGGTTAATGAAGATCGCCGCATCGTCGGCGTACATGGAGGTCCTCCACCTGGCTATGGCCAAGGGTAGAGGAGAGAGGATGCCTTGCGCTGTTGCCATGTCAAGGAGGCGTTGCAGAGGGTCCATAGCTAATATGAACAACATGGGCGATAGAGGATCGCCTTGTCGGACCCCTCTCATGTGTCTGAAAGCCGGACCCTGCTGTCCATTTAGCAATGCTCTCGACGAGGTCGTGCGGAATAGGATCGACACCCACTCCCGCCAGCGTGGCCCGAAGCCTAAAGCCTGTAAGACCTCAAGAAGGTAGCTCCAACTAACTGTGTCAAAGGCTTTGTGTATGTCGAGTTTCAGGAACAATGAGGGCAGCTTCATCTTTTGCATTGTCCGCACTATGTTTTGGACATACAAAAAGTTGTCGTGGATACTCCTCCTTTTAATGAAAGCACTTTGGCATTTTGAGACTAAGGAGTCCAATAGCGGCGCTAGCCTATTAGCAAGGAGTTTTGCGAAGATCTTTGCTATGCTATGAATGAGACTGATTGGGCGGTAGTCTGTAACCCGTAGGGCATCCACTTTCTTTGGGAGTAGAAAGATGTTTGCTGTATTCAGACACTCAAAGCATTGCGAGTTTAGAGCATACAGGCTGTTCAATGCAGCTGTGATATCGTCCTTGATGATATCTCAGCAAGCCTTGAAGAAGGCCCCTGTGAAGCCATCTAGACCTGGCGCCTTGTCGGACGGCATGGAGTTCATTGTCCCCTTGATCTCTTCCTGTGTGAACGGGGCCTCAAGAGCTGAAAGGTCCCTTGGGACATACCCAAGCGCCGGCCAATTGAACGTCACCGCCCTCGGTGCATGAGAGCCTAAGTGTTCAGAAAAATAGTCAGCAATGATTTCCTCCTTGTCATTGTGAGTAGTCGCCACCCTCCCATCTGCGTGTAGGCAATGAATATAATTCTTCCTTAATCTTGAGCTAGCCCGAATGTGGAAAAATTTTGTGTTTGCATCTCCGCTGCTGCGGATGTATGTGAGTCTCGCCCGCTGTTTAATCCTTGCTTTTTCGATTGCCGCTAAGCCGGTGCTTCTAATTTTCAGACGCCGGCACAGGTCGAGTTCTTGCTGTGTGAGCATTCTAGTTTCCTGAGCTGCCTCAAGCTGCAGCAAAATCTCTTTGACAATGGCCAGCTGTAGCCGTGTGTCCCCAATCCTCTCCTTGCGCCATCTCTTAAGGCCCTTGGCAACTCTTGCTAATTTCGTGTGCAGCCGTTTGATTGGCAACGAAGAATGAACAGGTTTGTTCCAAATCTGCGCCACTACTTCCCTGAAACCATCTACCTTTACCCAGAAATTCTCAAAGCGGAAGTTCTTGTTACGGTGGTGCTGAAGCTCTCCCTGTAGGAGAAGGGGAGTGTGATCGGACATGAGCGAAGGTAAGGAGTGAAGAAAGCACGTCGGGAAGTGTAACTCCCAATCTGGTGTGCAAAAAAATCTGTCAATTCTTGTCAAAGTCGGGTTATCATGTCCATTGCTCCAAGTGAAGCGGCGCCCATTGAGGCCTAACTCCTTGAGGTTCAGATCATCGATGGCTGCTTTGAAGGAGCTCATGAGGCGTCGATTTAGGTTGGAATTATTTTTATCCTCAGCCTGGTAGATGAGATTAAAATCACCTAGGATGAGCCACTTCCCATGGGCTGGACAGGGGATGGCTATAAGCTCCTGGAGAAATTGTATTTTTTCAGCATCCCCCTGCAGGCCGTAAACCACCGTAATCTGCCATTTGGTTCCATCTGCCCTCATGGTGATTGTTGCAGTCACTGTATGTGTGGTTAACTGGCGGTCGGAGAGGTCCTTGTTGTCAGTGACTGGACCATTAGAAGCAGTCCCTGTCCAAAGGATGGGCGAAATCGCCTAAAGAACATGCTTGTGTCAGCTCAAACAGCTACTGTGTGAGTGCAAGTAATAATGAAAACAACAAATCAATAAGTCAAAACACATGACAGCTCGCAAAAAAAGAAAATAAATTGTGACAGATTCAAGCCCTAATAACTACGTAACTTGAATTACCAATCCATAAATGAATCAATCAACAAGCAGACAGGCATGCTTTCATATTCGTCAATTTGATATTGCGGATGAAGGCTTCAAAGTATGACTCAATAAGACAAGGCATGCTTTCATATCCGTCAGATAAAACTCATACGATGAGACCGGGAAAAGGATTGATTGGCACATGGATTAAGCCTATAAAGTGTAGCTGACTTTTCCAGATTTAAAACAAGCAGCCGAATGTTGCAGTTCAAAGAAACTTCTTGACCACTTGGATTTTAATTTCTGTATATTATGCCTCCTCAACTTTGGACAGGTTAAGCATTACAAAGCTCAGTTTTGACATTAATGCCACCTACACCAGTTAATCACCAATCGAGGAAATTAACAGCACATATAACAATTCAACGCGTCAGCAGCAGCATACGTACAGGATCTGAAAAGGAATCTGAATTGCATCTGAAAAGCAAATACGACCTACACTAGTTAATCACCAACCGAGGAAATTAACAGCACCTAACCTTATATATGATAGTCTATAGCATATATAGCCGCATCATCATGGAAATGAAACATGAGAGAGCACTGGCTTATCTAGGAAGCTAGAAAGACACTGCAGTAGCAAGCGGCCACCATACATCCTAGGCCCTAGCCATGCAAGAAGCATTACTCATCCTGCTGTTCATCAGCTTCCTGGTCACAATGGTGTCAGCCACCCCTTCCGAGCTTGGCATATCATTGCCAGGGTGCCCGAATAAGTGTGGAAATGTATCCCTTCCTTACCTCTTCGGCATCGGTGCAAGCTGTGCTGCAACCAACCTAAACTCCTACTTTGCTCTGATATGCAACAACAGCTTCCAACCACCAAGACCTATGTTTGGTGACTCTCCCGTAGCTGTAGAGGTCATTGACATCTCCTTGGAGCATGGTGAGGCCCGTGTTTATGGCGATGTCAGCTACAGCTGCTTCACGTCAAACACCACATCATACAACCACACCACTGGGTTCAGCCTGGATGGCACGCCATTCATCGCCTCCACCCGCAACCATTTCACGGTCATTGGCTGCAACACCCTCTGGCTCATCGGCGGCTAGATGGACAACAGCTCTGATCTGCATGAGGCTGGCTGCTACTCCTACTGCCAAGGCATCAACAGCACATCTGACGGGGCACCGTGCACGGGGACAGGATGCTGCGAGACCACCATCTCCCCAAACCTCACAGACTTCTCAGCAATAATCACAATGAACCAGAGCAGTGTGTGGAACTTCAACCCATGCTCCTATGCGATGCTTGCTGAGGCCGGGTGGTACAGCTTCAGGAGCCAGGACCTCATCAGCGACCGTGGGTTCATCAGAGACAGAGCTCCTAGAGGTGTCCCAGTCGTCAATGACTGGGCCATTAGAAACAGTTCCTGTCCGAAGGATGGGGCAAAAGCACCAAAAGACTATGCTTGTGTCAGTTCAAATAGCTACTGTGTGAATCCAAGCAATGGTCCAGGTCCTCCAGGATACTTGTGCAACTGCTCTATAGGTTATGAGGGCAATCCTTATCTTCTCAAAGGTTGCCAAGGTAAGTATTTCCTCAAATAACCTTGCTGTAAACTATAATTTAGAAATCAAGGTCAACAACTGCAAGAAAAAGTCTAGCCAACACATGATTAGAACCAACCGCAGCTCAAAAAATTTACTAGTTCAATATATCAAAACTTATTTGTTACTTGTCCAACATATCTCAAGGAAACTTCATACACTGAAATACTTTGCATTTTTACTAAATCTGTATTAATATGTTTTTCAAATTCTAACTTCGTTCAGATATAGATGAGTGCGAGCTGCGTAAGCAGGACGTCAGGTACAAAAAACTATATCCATGTGAAAATGGGCGCTGTCGCAATACACCAGGAGGCTATATATGCAAGTGTAGGATAGGAACAAGATCAGATGGTACAAATTCTGGATGCCGACCTGTGCTCAGCAAAGCTGAACAGGCAGTTATAGGTAAGGATCATAATTGAGAGTAAATTTTAAACCTAAGGTATTTTTTCAAGGGTTTGAGGCACTCAAGCATATAGAGTAACCATTGTGCAGGTTTCAGTGCTTCTGCAGTTCTAGTCATATCTTTGACATACTTATTGGTTATGAAATTACAACAAAGTAAGCATAGGAAGGAGAAGGATGAATATTTCAAACAAAATGGGGGTCTGAGATTATATGATGAGATGAGATCAAGGCAAGTTGACACCGTTCTCATACTCTCAGAGAACGACATAAAGAAAGCCACAGACAACTTCAGTGAAGATAATGTTCTTGGATGTGGTGATCATGGAATGGTCTACAGAGGAACATTAGATGATAACAAAGAAGTTGCCATAAAGAAGTCCAAACTAAAAGATGATAACAGCAGAGAAGAATTTGTGAACAAGATAATAATCTTATCACAAGTTAACCATAGGAATATTGTAAGGTTACTAGGATGCTGCTTGGAGGTAGACGTGCCGATGTTGGTGTATGAGTACATTTCCAATGGTACCCTCTTTCAGTTCCTTCATGTCAATGAAAGCGGATCACCAATCCCCTTGGATCTTAGACTGAAGATTGCTACACAGTCAGCGGAAGCTCTTGCCTACATTCATTCAGCAACTTCTCGCACAATTCTGCACGGTGATGTCAAATCCCTCAATATACTCTTGGATGAAGAAAACAATGCAAAAGTGTCAGATTTTGGAGCATCAGCACTGAAGTCCATGGACAAAAATGATTTCATTATGCTTATCCAAGGAACTCTTGGTTATATAGACCCTGAGAGTTTTGTCAGTCACCATCTAAGTGATAAAAGTGATGTATACAGCTTTGGGGTTGTTCTTTTAGAGTTAATGACAAGAAAGAAGGCTTTATACATTGATGCCTCTAATGAGAAGAGAGCACTATCTCATACTTTCATACAGATGTTCCACCAGAACGAGCTCCGGGATATTTTGGATAGTGAAATAGTACATGATGAAATAATGATAGTACTTCAGAAACTAGCTGAACTTGTCATGCAATGCCTGAGCCCAAAAGGAGATGATAGGCCAATGATGAAGGAAGTTGCAGAGCGACTACAAATGCTGAGAAGGCTCGAGATGCAGCAGGTGACAAAGATGCATCCTGTTCAAGCACACCATGGTTATGGAGGGCCATTAGCATATCTCCCTTCAGATGAGACGGAATACCAGAGCTTGGAGACAACCAAACTGGTGTTGGAGGTAGATATTGCAAGATAACTACGCGCAACGTTGCCCCAATTATATATGATGGTTTAAATTTTGTGATGGAGAAAAAATGTTGTATGTACAGGCTACACGTCTCTGTGTGTGTGCACACATCTTAATCATCACTCATGTGCAGCAATCTGTCAGATTTAATTGCATCTGTAGTCTAAGATTGAACTTTATTTGGGCGTTGAATTAACTTGGTCACATGTACATGTATTCCAAGCTTTTCTTACACATCCATTAGAGCAACCTTTCTCCAGATCCATTAGAGCATCCATTAGATAGACTGTATGCAAGAAATGAGTGGTTTAATCAAATCTATGTAACAATGGTAGCCTACATTGTACAGCAAGCAATTCATTTTTTTTTTTCCTTACAGAGGCTGGGTGCTACATGGAAATTGGAACCTCAATGAAGAACTGCAGTTTATTCAGTATGCAGTATCTTATTCTACCAAAAGAAAAACGAGTAGAAAGACAAAGCAAAACAGCGACAAAAATTGCATATTAATAACCGAAACAACACAAATACAAACACATGGAAGAAAGCATTTCGAATAGTATCTGAAAGACAGATTAAGCAGCAAACCTTATCACAGAACCAGATCCAGTAGATTTGCAATCGCCAGGACAACTTCAGGCTATCCATTTCCGTGCCCGTACAGTTACACCGATCTGGGTACAACTACAAAAGGCAAATATAAGCTGATTATTCGAGTACGGACTTAGCACCACACTCGTGCTCACTTGAGAGGGCAGAGGAGGGAGGGAGAGGCAGGACCACAGCTCGCTCGGGTGGGCTGGGTCAAGCTCGTCTGAGAAGAAGATGCAAAGCTAGCGGTGCGCAAAGGGGAGCGGAGGAAACATTAAGGGAGGTACATGTGAAGGAAAGAGATTTTTTTTTTTTTTTTTGCCACTTGGGTCAACTCAACTAAAAGTACTAAGTAATAAACATTCATCAGTTCTTTTATAGTTTGGAAAGTGTGTTCTTAAATGCCTCTTCCAGACTAAGTGGAATTCCTGCTCTTAAAAACCTTGCCAATTCATTATTTCAGATGGACTGTCAAAGTGAAGTTGTTTCTTCAGTCTATGTATCGAACTTAGTTCAGTTTGATTTTCCTGATCAAGCCAATTCTATGGTTCTATAACAACACCAGAGCCTGTTAGTCCCAAGCAATTTGGAGTAGGGATTCTGTTGATCTGTTCTAAATAGTAGAAGTGCCTTCAGTTCAATACCACAGAAGGAGTTATTTAACTCGATATTTGGAGCAAAATGTACCTGACTAGAAGCCTGAAGGTGTCACTCCTGAAGCTCCTTGGTCCACCTGGACTCCTAGAGTCATAATGCTTGGAGTTGGAGCACCCAGGCAACTCACATCACATCTGTCTCTCTTCTTCGTGTGGTCTGATTCCTTCCTCCACTGTGATCCAATCCTGAGCTAAAAGTGGCAACCAAATGCGCAACCCAAATGCGTTAGCATTACCACTGTGATCAATCCAACATCTTGGTGCCGCTTAAATATTGCAGCAAGAACAAGTGTACAACTTGTCGGTAGCGTCATGTGAAGTCACTACATTTAAGTTTTGCAACATCTACGATAAAAAACTTACACAACCTTTTCATGGTAGAATTATGGGTGTATTGGCTATTGGTTAAGGCATAAATGCATGAATAAGGGCAACCCAAACAGTGAATATTTGGAACTTACATCTTCTTGAAGTTATACCCATGGGGGACAGGACAAATGTGAAGAAACATCCGTTAATAATCATCGAAGTGTATCTGTCCCCAACCAACGAGTTTTGTAACAAAAGATAATTAAGGAATGGCAGTACCATGAAGCACAATGCTGCTCTGCCCTACTGCCTTCTTGATTCCAGCCTCCTGCATTACCTCTCCCATTCTAGCACCAGCATGCCAATTCCCATCTTTTAAATAGGCATTCCTTATAGTCACATACCGACCGGGATTGCTGGGGGCCAAGAGACATTAGTTTCTGCCCAATGTCCACAGCAAGCTCCACATTTCCATAGAGCTTGCAAGCGCTCCAAGAAGAGCACCCCACACAGAAGCATCAGCCGCCTGAAGGGCATCCTCTCTATAACCTGAATGGCTTCTCCAAAACGGTCAGCACGGCCTAAGAGGTCCACAACACATCCATAATGGACCATCAACGGTGCCACCTTGTATTCAGCAACCATTGCCTCGAACCAGTACAACCCAACCTCCACGAACCCGGCACGAGCACAAGCCGTCAGCAGAGCAAGAAAGGTTATCTGATTTGGCAAGAAGCCTTCACCCATCATCATGTCGAACTTCACCAGCGCTTCAGTTTCCTTCCCATGGTTAGCCAAAGCTGACAACAGCGCATTCCACGTGCAAACCTCCTTCTTGCAGACAACCTCAAAAGCACTCTTACATAAGCCCAGCCTCCCGTGCTTCCCATACATGTCAACCAGCGCCGTGCCGAGGAATGCTGTGAGCTCAATCTCATGGCGGAAGAGATATGCGTGGACAGACATGCCCATGGCAAGCCCCCGCGGCCATCAAGGTTGGCACAGGCCGAGAACACACTGACCAATGTGGCTTCCTCGAGCCGTCGCCTCATGTTACCCTGCAAAAATCCCTGAACGCCTCCAGGGCGCACCGGTGGCGGCCGGCCCGCGACAGCCCAGACACGAGCGTCGTCCACGACACGTGGTCCCTCACTGCCATCCGCTCAAAGAAGTCGCCCGCCGCGTCCAGGTCCCCGGCGTGGCACAGCGCGTCGAGGAGTGCGTTGCAGGAGGGCAGGTCCGGGGCCCCCTCCATCCCGTCGAACACCTTGCGCGCGTCGCGAGCCGAGTGGCCCGTTCGGCCGTAGGCGCTGACGAGCGAGCAGGCGACGAAGCGGTCGGCCGCGAGGCCGCGGCGGAGGCACTGCGCGTGGAGCGCCACCGCTGCGGCCGCGGAGCCCGAGGCGGAGGCGGATTTAAGGAGGGACGGGAAGGAGTGGCGGTTGGGGCGCGCGCGGGCGAGCATGGCGGAGAAGAGGCGCAGCGGGGCGGTTGAGGAGGCGGCGGCGGGGACGCGGAGGTGCGCGTGCGCGAGGCAGTTGTAAGGGAAGGCCGCGGAGGAGCATTGGGGGTCGAGGTCGAGGAGCAGCACGCCGGAGGTGAGGAGCAGCGCGTGCACCTGCAAGACGCGTCGCGGGAATGGGAAGTGCTCCCGGAGGAGGCGCTCGAAGACGGCGTACGAGTACGGGGAAGCGCGCCGCATGGGCGCACGCGCGGTCCCAGAAACCTCGCCGCCGCCGCCGCCGCCGCCGCGCGCTGGAGGGAACCTCCCGCCAGCGTTTGGCGTCTCAGCCGCGAGTCGGCGGGTGCGCGCGGGGCTCCGCTCTGTGGGCCCGAATTGGCGCAGCCCACCAGAACAGCTCCGCTGGACAGACTGGACTGAGCGGATCGGCCCAACAAAGAAGCAACTGCTCTCCTCAGCTGAGGCCCAGGAACAGGAGTTTCTTTTTCCTTTATTTGTGGAGTGTTTTTTTTTCCCTCTCTCGAGGATTGTGCGATGGAAGCCAATTTTGCAATCAAAGCAAAAAGTACTCCCATTACCTTTCATGCGGCTCTTCACCCTATATTGCAATTGTATAATGGAAATGACAGATTTTACATCTTCCGGAAATGTACAGATTCAAATGAAAGGAAGATATAACATAAAGCATGTCGCCTAATTCAGATAGAAAAATACAGAAGATACTGAAGACATGCTGCTGCACAGAAGGCCCATCAGAAACGCTTCTCAGCCACCGTTCTCCGTTCGTGCAGTAATTTAGCTGCGTTGCATTAGTGTTTCTGAAATTCCAACCAACACGGTCATTCTGGCCAGCGGCCATGACAGTTCTATGAACGGACCTTCACTTGCAGTCTTGCAGTTGGCCCCGCAGGCGGGCTGCTTACCGTCGTGGTTCTGCTGTTTCTTAGTAAACTGTGCAGACCTCGAGCCTCAAATTAGTCCATATCCTTCATCCAAGCCAACATCCAACGCACTCCCCCGCAGGCGGGCTTGACTTCTTGATGCCATTTGTTTTTCATCACTACTTCTGTTGAGATAAAAAAAAAAAAGCGTCATCAACGAGCCTAAGTGAAGTGAGTGCAGAGACGATGGCTCATGTTAGGTGAGAACTGCATGGAGAGGACAGGTAGATTAGTCAAACAGAAACTGCAATGAACTTAGTCCACAGTAGGCGAATAATCAAAATATTAACTGTCTACATACTTGAAATTTCTTGCCATCTAAGCTGTCTCATCAAGACGATCCATTTCTCCCCTGTCTAGTTCATTATCGCAGAGGAATGGTTCCAACCATTGTGACTCAAGCAGCCAAGTAACTTGTCATGTTCTTCAGAAACAACTTATACGATGGGTAGTAAATAACCTCAAAACTAGTGCTGATTGCTCAAGCTTTTTTTTTAACAAAGGTAGGTTGCAAAGTAGCTGGCTTTTTCACAATTTCCATGGAGCTTCGTCTTAAGCTAAATGAGTAAATCAACCTAGGTGTAACCTTTGAAGTTTGACTGGAAAGCAGTATGTAATTCAGGTCAAAGTCTTAGGATCAATGCTGATCTCACCTACTGTGCTTAAACTTAAGTGCGTGGAAATCATCCATACAGATAACAAATAAATAGTAATACCCAATTCATGGGCAAGCAACCTTCATCATCTGAAAAGGAATTCTGAGACACATCTATATTGTTATAGCTCATACCTTGCCCAGTCTAGAAGAATACATAGTCACATGATCACATCATAATGAAAACAGTAGAGAGTGTCTTAGCTTGATTGTTAACAGCACCATAGCAAGTGGTCACCATAGCTCCCCAGCCATGAAAAAAGCTTTAGTCCTTGTGCTCATCTTCCCAGTGACAGTAATCTCCACCTCTTTTGGGCTCACCATATCATTGCCTGGGTGCCCCGACAAATGCGGTGATGTGTCCATCCCTTACCCCTTTGGCATCGGTGCTGGATGCGCTGCAACCAGCCTGAGCCCCTACTTCACCGTAACCTGCAACAATAGCTTCCAGCCACCACGGCCTACGGTTGCAGTTGGTCGCACTTTAAGGCCAAGGGAACTCATCGACATCTCCCTGGAGCATGGTGAGATGCGCATCTACGGAAAAGTCAGCTACACTTGCTTCACGTCGAACAGGACCATGCCAGAGAACTACACCAGCGGGTTCAGCATGGAGGGCACACCGTTCATTGCCTCAACCACTCGCAACCGCTTCACAGTCATTGGATGCAACACCATGGGTATCATTGGTGGCTACATGCACAGCAACCCCAACCTATATGTGGCAGGCTGCTACTCCTATTGCCAGAAGATTAACAGCATGTCCGATGGTGCCCCATGTATCGGGATGGGCTGCTGTGAAACGACCATCACCCCAAACCTCACAGACTTCGCAGCACTCTTGGTGATAAACCAGAGTAGCGTGTGGAACTTCAACCCATGCTTCTACGCTATGCTTGCCGAGGTTGGATGGTACACCTTCAGGCAGGAGGACCTCATGGGGCACCTTGGGTTTGTTAGTAAGAGGGCCAAGAAGGGTGTTCCATTTGTCAGTGATTGGGCCATCAGAAACGGCTCCTGTCCAAAGGATGGAAAGAAGGCTCCCAGAGATTATGCTTGCGTCAGTTCAAACAGCTACTGTGTTGGTGCAAGCAACGGCCCAGGATACCTGTGCAACTGCTCTCAAGGATACGAGGGAAATCTGTATCTTCCAGAAGGCTGTCAAGGTAAGTATTTATCGTAACGAACTTGCTCTAAGTTTATTAGAAATCTAGACCAGCAACTGCAATAACTTTAGCCAGCAGGCTCGCTCAACACAGAAACTTGTACATTTCAAATATAATCTAGAAGATATTTTTTGCTTGTTCAATTGTTCGTTAGCTTCTTTCATGGCACCATGTTACTGAAATAGTTTGCATTAGAATTTTTTGAGTAATACATGCTGTTCAATTCAATTTATCTTCAGATATAGATGAGTGCAAGCTGCGCGAGCAGGACCCCAAGTATAAAGAATTGTATCCATGCAAAAATGGGATCTGTCACAACACACCAGGAGGCTACATGTGCAAATGCAGGGTAGGCAAAAGATCAGATGGCACAAATTATGGATGCCGACCTGTGTTAACACAAGCTGAGATAGTGGCTACAGGTAAGGATCACACCTGATCGAGTGCCCTATATATGCTTTGCATGCAGTTAATAACATCAAACAATCATTTTATAGGTGTCTCTGTTTCGGCAGTAGTAGTGACGTCTTTGACATGTTTGTTGGTAATGAAATTACAAAGAAGGAAACACAGGAAGGAGAAGGATGAGTATTTTAAACAAAATGGAGGTCTTAAATTGTTTGATGAGATGAGATCAAGGAAAGTTGACACCATCCATATACTTACAGAGAAAGATATCAAGAAAGCCACTGAAAACTACAGTGATGATCGTGTAATTGGATGTGGTGGTCATGGGATGGTCTATCGAGGAACATTAGATGATGGTAAAGAAGTTGCTATAAAGAAGTCCAAAGTAATAGATGATGACTGCAGGGAAGAATTTGTGAATGAGATAATAATATTATCACAAATTAATCATAGGAACATTGTCAAGTTACTTGGATGTTGCTTGGAGGTAGATGTACCGATGTTGGTGTATGAGTTTATTTCCAACGGTACCCTCTTTGAGTTCCTTCATGAAAATGACCAAAGATTACCAGTCCCCTTGGATCTTAGGCTGAAGATTGCCACACAATCAGCAGAAGCTCTTGCTTATATCCACTCATCAACTTCTCGCACAATTCTCCACGGGGGCGTCAAATCCCTTAATATACTCCTGGATAATGAATGTAATGCAAAAGTTTCAGATTTTGGAGCATCAGCATTGAAGCCCATGGACAAAAATGATTTCATTATGCTTGTCCAAGGAACTCTTGGCTATCTTGACCCTGAGACTTTTGTTAGTCATCATCTAACTGACAAGAGTGATGTCTACAGCTTTGGAGTTGTTCTTTTAGAGCTAATTACACGAAAGAGGGCTATATACAAAGATAACCTTAATGAAAAGAAATCACTATCTCATACTTTCATATTGATGTTTGACCAGAACAATCTGAGAGATATGTTGGACTTCGAAATAATAGATGATGAAATTATGGTAGTACTTGAGAAACTAGCTGAACTTGTCATGCATTGCCTGAGCCCAAGAGGAAGTGAGAGGCCAACAATGAAGGAAGTTGCTGAGCGCCTACAGATGCTGAGGAGACTCCAGATGCAGCTGGTCACAAAAACAAACCCTATTCGAGCACGCTACTCCTATGGAGGGCCAGTGACAACTGCCACTTCAGGCATGGAGACAGCCAAACTGCTGTTGGATGTTGATCCGGCTAGATATAATGTGTAAGGTATCCCTTTTTTATGTGATGTATAAAACGGTTTTTAATATTCAAGGTTTTGCAATAAGCTGTGGCTATGGTGTTGTGCATGGATATATATGTATTAGCAATTCTACATGACTATTTATCTACTGTAAAGTGTAATAATGTGTATCTCTTAAGACAAATTGTGGCAGATTCTTTAGAAAAGAAGCATTACTGTCATCCAACTTTTCCAATTTAATTTTTCCCCATCTGCTGACTTGTTCACATATTAGAGAGCTCAAAATTTTGTTTACACACTCATAACAAAAATTGTCTCAAATGCCACCACTTAGTCATGACCGAAATCTAGGAGGATTGCTTGTGGCTCAAAATGAACGTGTCCTAAATTCTTTGTGAGTAGGCTTTTTGGCTATTGGTTTATGTAAAAAGACATATTATGCACATTCAGCTTTTCTTATTCCACTTTTTCTTGGAGCAGCTGAATCCTATGTGGAGCATAAATGGAAAACTGAAAGCCTATTCACAATGAGTGTATAAATTAAAACCAAAGGGGTGTATAAAAGCAAAGTTAAACCAAAGGGGAGTATAAAAGCAAAGTTAAGTTACAGAGAAATGCACAAGCAAACAAACACAAACAAGAGGATGTATAACTACCATTTTTTTTTTTTTGTGACCTTTTGGCTTTGGTTTTCAGATCAACTAGCTTCAGAGATTAAGGAACATACCTTATCACAATTATGTACCGATAAGCACATGAAAGATACACAGATCACCAGGACCCAGCTTCAAGTTATACCTTCCCCTGCACATTCAGAGATTTAGCACAGGAATGCAGTACCTTTTGGAAGAACCTAGCACAAATAGTGCAGAAGGCAAATAGATGCTGAATATCATTATACTGCACTAGTTCATTTTAATCTTCGGACGGAAGGAAGCCCATTAGCCCAAAAGGAAACATGGCAATGAACATTGATGCAATAAAACCATGTACACTTTTCAGTAGAAGTGTCTACCTTAATTTGAAACATTCTTCTAGTGCAAAGAAGAAATGACACGGCGTCCCTGATCGCCATCCACTGAGAGAAGCTCACTTTGGCGGTCACGTCCCAGGCTGCAACAAGGCATAGCGCACTGCAGGATGCTAGGCCTGAACTAACAATTTGCTCGAGCACCTTGTGTGCGTCGCGCGGCAAAGCGGTGGGGGACGAGGGCAATGGCGGAGACTGTGCAGTTGAAAAGAGAGAGCAAGAAGTCGCGTGCGCGTGTGTGAGTTGTTCACCGAAGCCTCACCACCGGTCCCCGCGGCTCGCTGCTCGTGCAGATCCTCCTGCCGTCAGCCGAGGCGACGCCGAGTCGCCGACGCCTCGGACTCGGACTCGGAGCTCCGGTAACTCTCGGACGCTCGGGTTATCAACTGGAGGCCCAGTCATCTCAGTACAAACAATGGGGTTTCGGCCCAAGATAGGGGTTCTGGCTGAAAAGTAAGATAGAGAGAGGTCTGGTGTGGTCGGCTTGGGTTAACAGGGTGTCGGCCCAGAACAGAGAAAAGAGTTTTAAAACCTTTTAATATTTTTTAAAACGTTTTGAAACATTTAAGTTTTAAATTTATTTAGAAAGTTTTTGCCTTTAAAATGTCTAAAATTAAAAATATTCAAAAAATAAAAAAAAATTCAAAATAAGTTTTAATGCTTTATTTTGGAAAAAAATATATTTGTCACTTAATTGAGTTTTTAGTAAAATTAGTTTACTGAACAAAATAATGGAAGTAGCAAAATTTTTTTATATAATAACTATGTAAAAATAAATTTAACTTATAAAAGATTTTCCCTCCTGCTATAAGTTTAGACTTAACTCAAATTTTAGTCCAACAAAATTTTACAAAATATGAAAATTCAAAATTAGGGTGCTAAAGCTACAAATATAGGTCATTCATTGGACTGACCTGGAAAAACATAGGAAAGGTTGGATGACCCTTGCATACACCAAATATATAGTACCTATATATAAGCCCTCGTAGTACTTACTCATATTATTGTTGTTAAGCTATTTATTTTCGGTTCATTTGAGACTATGATGGCCACTTGAGTAAGCTCAAGTATGGCTAATGGCATATCGAATGGACGAGATAGGCAACTCAAGAGGATACCATAGAGTTGAATATATGCACCCATGTCAGATTTGCTTAAGACATTGACTTGATAAATCCTTTCATATATTATTCTTCCTTTATCAAATGTAACCTTGTGATATGAGTACGTTAAATCTTGAGTTGTGGTGGTCATGCATGAATCCTATGCAACTTGATCCAATGTCTTGGGATAGTAGAGCATGCGGAGCCCATCCTCACGGAATGTGTAACACACGCGGCGGGGAGGGTGATTGGGCTTGGTGGAGAGGAAGGAGAGGAAGGGAGAGGAGGGGGCAGCGTGCTGCCCTAGGGTGTGCGGTTGGGGGAGGGGGAGGAGGCGGGTGCGTGAGAGATTAGGAATAAAGGATTTTCGTGCCTTGCCACCCTTGTTCCCTACCATAGCCACTATGGTGTTGCGCACTGCCTCAACCCGTGGTTGGACTAGCTCATCCCTTGTGTTGTCTGCTAGAGGCAGCTAGGTGGCGCTAGAACTAGGAAGACGCATCCATCCACCTGGTCCATCTCCTAATCATTGGTATTGGCTCCATATAGGCGGGTGACAAATCCATCACTCACGATAACCTGTTTGAAGCACTTGTGATCCTTAAGGAAATCCCGACTTCTACCGAGGGTGGCCGTGTAGGGAACCAATTTTTATGCGCTCGTGCAACGCCTCTTCATTGTGTACACCTACAACACCATCCATACATTTAACTATTTCTATTTTACAGGGCCCTACCTGAAGTTTGCCTACTCCAAGGCAAACTAGGGCATCCTCAATGTGTCTCAGGGTTGCAAACGTGTGCACGCCATAGGGTCCTAGTGTGTGGCGCTCATGGACAAAGCAAACGGTCACATATAGTTATTTATTCAAGCTAATTGGCCATTTAAACAGATTAAAATGTCACCAGAAAACCACTGTGTAGCATTTACAGGGCATGTAAATGGGTTAAATGGCCATGTAGGCAAACAGTCCTAGTGCCTACCTATATAGTGATTAGTAAAGGATAAATTATCTGCACCGTTGGATTGTTGGTGGGTGCAGATTATAGCAGTCTAGATTGATCTACAACAAATGTATATGAAATGAATACAACTTGATTATTACAATAAGCAAGAGTGTGGTGAAACAAATACAATAGTAATGCCTCAGAGTTGTATTTTCAGAAAATACATGAGAAATGTAAAACTGGCACAGTTCGACTTCAAAATACAATCACTATTACATGGGAATTGAATACCCGATTTGTTAAACTGACAACAAAACAAAAAGTATATATAGTACCTTATTACTTCTAGTGTTGTTTCATAGAGATAGAGAAGAGTGCTTTGAAGATAACCACAAGGACACCAATTACAGAGAACACCGTGACAATGTATTTAAAGTTGTTGTATATGAACTTGTGCAGTGAGATCCACATGCACCTGTTGCGCCTGTAGTCCTCAAGATCTGCCATGAGGAGGGTGTGTTCTCGAGTGGTGAAGCTAATATCTAAAAGGTCCCCGCACGAAAGCTAAGCTGAAATCTCCATGCAAGATACGCTTCACTCGTAGTTCGTGCACGCCTTTCCTCACAATTCATCAAGATTGCGATGAGCCTCACGCACGATGTGACAAGATACCTAGTGGCTGAGCAAGTCTCAAGCGCCGCCATATTGAGAAGGCAAAGATGCGTTGAAGTCGCCCATGACCAATGGCGCTAGGAAGAGGTTGCCGAAGAAGAGACCTTTCTCCAAACCCTTGTGTCCCCGAACTTGCCTCGTCCTATTGGTCTTCACCGGATACCCATTTCGGCAAGGTCGATGGCGCCGCTAGATTGGGGCACAAACATGGTTTCCATAGGGAAGCAGCAGCAGATGAGTGTTCTGCTTTCATCACCACTTGGCACATTGTCGCAATCACTTGATAAGGATCCTGTCTGGGAGCAGTAGAGCAGGTCAAGGAGATGTGCTGGTTTGTAGCTTCCGTCCAAGACAAGAGGATAGGTATCACCCAAAATACTAAATCGGGCCTCGGCTTTTATTTGCCACAGATGAATGCACCCACATTCACAGCATGCGTAGGCATGAAGGACATGAGAGCGTCAAGTACCAGCCACGGGACCTGGTTCTCCAGCAGGAAGATGTCTCTGAGGATGCTATGCTGATTGGCCACGAACCAACGCCTCAAGGAATACCGAGCAGGATTGGTAGTCCTGTGAATGATGTACTGGAGCAAGAAACAAGCATCCTGGAACATCATGGTGGCAAAGTCGGCTTGGGGAATACCTGCCACGGCGTCGTGGTCATAGCAGCTTCGGGCATCGCCGGCCACGGAGAGGATCCTCGCGTAGACCGCCTCAGCCGAGTGGCCCGATGCCTCACATATGGAGTAGGCAGCCACGCGCTTCATCTCCTCCGCCCGCTGGAGGTGCGGCGCCGCACCGTGATGGTAAGGGCCGATGGCCACGCAGCCGGACGGCAATGCGATCGTCTTTGCTCATCAAGCCCCGGAATATTGCAGGATACCTATGCAACTTGGCTTCAATATTGGAGAATTCAGCGTCAACCTTCTCCGCTTGCCCTCTTCAACTCCTCTTTAAGGACTCTATCATTCGCCGTCCTCATCGATCGGCGCTTGATCACGGAGTAGCAGAGTCCATTGCCGCCATCTATGGAGCTAGACTAATAATTATGAGGGTTTTCCTTGTATGCCATTAAAAAAGTTGGCAATCTCACTTGAAGGGACTAAAAAGTTCAATCTATCACCAACGTTACAAGTTCGAAAAAATTTTTCTCTCCCAAGCCATTCCGTCCATGCTCCGCTTGTTTTCCGACGTTTGGAACCCCGATATGTGGGCCCGGATGTGTAAATGTCTGAAATACCCTTCTCTCTATATCTGCATAGTGGGGATAATAAGTCGATCTCCTCTTCTCTCTCCGTCCCGTCTCCCGGGCGTGTTCTCTTCTCCCTCTCCCTCTGGTGCTCCTCTCCCTCTCCCTCTCGGAGCCCTCTCCCACCGGGAGCGCTTGGCGGCATGGTGGCGCGGCCGCGATGCAGGCGTGGCGCAGGTGGCTGCTTGGCGGACACGGAGGCGCTGCCTGGCCCCGCCTGCGCTCGCGCGGCCACGGCTCGCGCCAGCGCGCCAGCGCTGGCGCGCGGCGTGCGGCCACGGCCGGCGGCGCGGCAGCGCGGGCGGATCGCCGGCGCTTGCAGCGCGCTGGGGCGGATCGCCGGGCGGCAAGCGCGGCGCGCGGCGCTGCGGCAAGCAGCGCGCGAGCACGGCGCGCTGCCCGGCGCTGCAGCGGCAGCGGCGCAGCGCGCGCCACGGCCAGCGGCAGCGCGGGCGCGGCGCTCCCGGCGGCGCGCCACGCCGCTCGAGCAGCGGCCACGGCGCTCGGCACGCTGCCCGGCGGCGTGGCGAGCGCTGGCGCTGGGGTTCGGCGGCTCGCGCGCGAGGCGTGGCGCAGCGCGGCAGCGGTGCCTAGCGGCTTTGGCCTGGGCGCGGCACGCGCAGCGCTTGGCGCTTCGGCCCGGCAGGCGCAGTGCGCCGCCTGGCACAGTGTGGCCACTGGTAGAGGAGAGGGATGGCTGGAGCTTGAGGATGACTGACGTGTGGGGTCTACTCGTCATTGAAAGAGAATGAAGGAGGTGGTGGGACCCGCCTGTCACTGACTCAGCGGGCAAAGGGCATTTAAGACTTTTTGCAACGTAGTTTGACACCGTTAAGTAGAGAAGTGGACGGAATGGCTTGGGAGAGAAAATTTTTTCAGACTTGTACGCTGGTGATAGATTGAACTTTTTAGTCCCTTCAGTGAGATTGCCAACTTTTTTAGTGGCATACAAGAAAAACCCTCAATAATTATTGATGCTTGCCGCCACCACCACCACAGTAGCAGAGTGCCAGAGTCCAGATGACGATGCTTGCTGCCACCGTGGAATCCTCCGCGGCTCTTCCTGTGCAGAGCTTTTGTTTGGCAGATCCGGAGCTGGCCCAGCTGCCCAGGTTCAGGCAGTCTTCACCAGGGGCGGCCGACGGATAGGCATGGCTCTTGCCACTGGCAGCAGACGACCTGAGCACCAGGCGGAGCGCATGGGAGACACGGGGAACCACTGGAGCTCGATCTGGTAGGAGGCTCCTTGCTTGATCAGGCTATGGGGAAAAAGGAAAGAGTGGAGGTAACGCCGAGGCCTGAGAGCGGGCGGTGGGAGTGGATCTGGCCGGTGAGAAGGCTTGAGCTGGTGGAGAAGGGGAGGAGCAAGGGGACGATGGCTGCCCTGTTTTGCTGGGAAGGAGGCGCTAAAGAAGGAGGAGCATGGGGACGGTGGTTGGGACGACTCGAAGTCAAGGGACGACGACTCGAGGTCTTTGTGGGTCAACACTCAACAGTTCTACACGCATCTCACGCGGAAAGATCAGAAGGAAACCGGCCTGGGTGGACCCAACGCCCAGGGAAAGATTAGCACTGCTGCCTGCCATCAAATGCAGTGCAGGTTCCTCTTCTTGGTGCGAGCTAGCACAGGGAGCACCGATAATCAGGATTCACGAACACTGTCGACACAGATAAATGGCAAATCAGCACCGTAGAATCTGCGCTATGCTCTGCCTGCTCGTGTAAATCCAGGGGTTTAAAATTGTTCTTGTAGAACCCTACTCTAATGAAGAAACTAATAATTAAACACAAAAGCAGCAGACATCACCAACTGAATAATTCGATACAGACGAGAGCCAGATCCTAACTGGCTTTTCTTCTCAGATACTAGCAACGATGCAATGTCAAATCAAATATCTATCTCCGAAAGATTATGGAAGAGGTCACTCATGGTTGATGCTGTAGATATTCAGTAAATATGAGTGAAGCGCAATCGAGACAACAGGTGCCATTCCATTTTAGAGCCCACGGTGATCTCGTTTTATAAATCATCAGCTTCGTGTACCTGTATAGTGTATTAAAAAAACAACAATAGATTAGTTACGTGCCATCTGCTGAAGGCAGTAATGATTAAGTTAATATACACATGTGTCGACAGTGATGATGCAAGTGGAGAAGTGGAAGTAATCATTATCTATTTTGTTACCATTACATAGTAATTGTGAATGGTGTGTGTGAGAACAAGTTTGACCACAGTTTCAGGCAATCAGTGTTCAGCTAGTAGTGAAGCCACACAAAATTTTATGTCACAGCATTATGCATGAAATAGTTAGGCGTAGGGTATGAAGAATGCTCCGTGACACACCTGCCTCCTCTCTAAATTGAAGATAATTCAAGAGTAGGATGTCCCGGGTGGATCCTAACTGCATTCCTGATAGCAGCTTCCGCAGCTTCCACGCTGCTCCAGGGTTTTGCAATAAGCTATGGGTATGGTGTTGTGCATGGATATTTATGTATTTGCACTTCTACATGATTATTTATCTACTGAAAAGTGTAATAATGTGCATCTCTTAAGACAAATTGTGGCAGATTCTTTAGAAAAGCAGCATTGCTGTCATCCACCTTTTCCAATTTATTTTTTTTTTTTCCATCTGCTGACTTGTTCACGTATCAGAGAGCTCAAGACTTTCTTTACACACATAACAACAATTTTCTCAAATGCCATCACTTAGTCATGGATGGCCGAATTCTGGGAGGATTGCTTATGGCTCAAAACGAACGTGTTCTAAATTCTTTGTGAGTAGGCTTTTTGGCTGATGGTTTATATAACAAGACACATTGTGCACATATAGCTTTTCTTATTCCAATTTTTTTTTCTGGAGCAGCTGAATCCTATGTGGCCTAAATGGAAAACTCAAAACCCATTCACAATGCGTGTACCAATTAAAACTAAACAGGAGTGTAAAAGCAAAGTTAAGTCACAGACAAATGCACAAGCAAACAAACACAAACAAGAGGATGTACATTTCGAACTACTATTTTTTTTTTTGGTGTGACCTTTTTGCTTTTTAAGATCAACTAGCTTCAGTACAACAGATTAAGGAACATACCTTATCACAAATATATACCGATAAGCATATGAAAGATACACAGATCACCAGGACCCAACTTCGAGTTATACCTTCCCTGCACATTCAGATTTTGCACATGACCACGACCACAAGTTGGGAAACCGGAAGCAGGAGCCGTTGGCCCCGTCTTCCCCCGGCACCCCAGCGGCGACCCTGCGGGCGGCGCCCAGATCCGCCGCCGTCCCTGCCCGTAGCAGCCCCCTCCACCCAAATGCCCTCACCAACAACCGCCTCCCAGTCTTGGGCCACTTCGCCCGGCCAGCTGCCGGTCTCCCCGGAGCCCCGGCACAACCTCGCATCCGGTCTTTGGTGGTGGGCTCGCTCGAGCTGCCACTCGAGGAACCAGCAGCCACTCACCGGCCTGCCACTGCACAGCGGCGAAGTGCGCTTCGCCATTACTCCCCCCAACTACCAGCTTCATTAAATCCGTTCCACCACCCAGCAGTCCAAGCCTCAGATCCATAGCTGCCCACGCGAGAGAGAGCTCCTCCACTAGCACTAATGGCGACGTTCCTTCCCAAGGCAGCCTCGACAAGAAGGAAGACCCCAGCGCCGCAAGCAGCGCTGGGAGGCCATGCCCGGTCACATCTCACCGACGCCTCGGAGGAGGAAGAAGACGGTTGGACAAAAAGTACTACGGAAGAGGCGTTCAGCTCGAGGCAAATTCAAATCCCTCTGGCGCTCCGCCGCGTCTCAAAGACGCTCTGCAATCCTGGATTCCCTCAGAGGTAAATGCCTCCGGTGCCTCGCTGGTGGGCACCGGGCGGCACACTGCGAGAGCCGGTTCGCTGCATCAACTGCAGAAGGTTTGGCCATAAAGCTAAGGATTGCAGAAGAGTTTCTCATCCCCCTTCCCGTCGCTGCACAGCTGCAACACCCATATCTGCTTCCCCCTGTTCGACACCACCAAGCCTCAGCTCCTTTCCCCCATTGCCGCACATTGCCGCCATGCCGGCACCCGGGGACCCTGCGGCCCGCCCGGAGGATACCTGCGCGCAGTGGCGGCCACGAACACCGCTATGGCGGCTGAGGCGGGCGCGCCTCTCCTCCCGCGCCATCGTTCTCGGCCAGTGCAGAGGCCGCGGTGAGGCACAACCAGCGGAGGTGAAAGAGGAGCTCTGCATCCGCTACGGCATCCGGGAGGACGACGTCACAGTCTCCAAGCACCGGCCGAGAACTTCCTCGCCGTCTTCAAGTACCCCCACCATCGCGATGCCGCTGGACAGGGGGTAAAGCTGCAGGTGCGCAGCCTCGAGTTCCGAAGTCCGGCCATGGCGCGTTCAGCCCTATGGAGATCACTGCGACCTGCGCCACCATGTGCGCCTCTGCTGCTGAAGGAATTCCACTCCACGCTTGGAATGAAAGCATCGCCAAGCGTGGTGGTGGCGCGAGCATGCGACATCGACTACATGGAGCCACGGGACGAGGAAGACACGAGCCTTATGCATCCGGGCCTGGACCTACAACCCCTCGGACATTCCAAAGGTAACTTGGCTGACAATAACCCGACAATGCAGTGCTTGTGCATGACGGTGCTGCTCCTCCTCGAGGCCGACGGGGCTCACCTTCCGCATCATCGTGCACCTCTCGACCTGCTCGAGCTACCTCCGGACAGCCACGGGCGGATCGAGACAAGGGACTTCACCTGGTGGTGGGGGTTGTGGACGGAGAGCGCCACGCCAGCGCGACAACGACCCGCCGCCTCTAGTCCCCAGCAACAGCGGGCGCCCGGGCGGCGGCGGCGATGACGACGGCGAGCGGCACGCGGCCGCCCCGAAAAGGAAGAGCGACCACTTTGGGGCTCGCGCCTTTTCGGAGCCTCTCTCGAGCCCCCGAACGGGTGAGAGAGAGAGAGCGGTCGAGTCTCGCCATGGCCGTCGAGACAAGTCAAGCTGCGCCCGAGCGGGCGGCGGCGCAGGTATGGGCTTGACAACGGTGGCGTCGATTGCAGGACTCCACCACGCGATGCAGCGCTCCCCGGGCTCCCATCAGGTCTCCTCCAAGCCACGCAGCCTCCGACAAAAGCGCGCCCTCTCACTTGTCTCCACCACGGCGGGCGCTCTGCATCAGTGGGCAATCTACACCACATCAAGCGCACGCTCTCCATCATGCGGACCGCACGCCCGGTCCCCGGACAGAGCCCACCACGCCACTGCGGGTCTTCTCCCCAAAGAAACCCCATCCCCCACAAAGAATGACATCTTCGGTGGGGTGGACGGGACACAAGACGCCGGGCACGCTCCTCCGCAATGCAGGTACATCAAACAACATCAGCCTGAGCCATAGAGATGGCTATGACAGAGGGCACCAAGGCGGCCCCGGCTTCACTCGGTGGGGGAACGCAGTGCCCCCACCGCAGGCTTCGGTCGCCGCCTACCGGCCACCACGATGCGCCTCTTCCCTCTGCAGCGCCGGTAACCCCTGCAGCAGCCACCCGCGGTCGCACACCGCACCGGGCAGAGTGGGCGTCGTGGGGAATGGCCGCAAGCGATCCCCCCCAAGAAACTCGCCAAGAACGCCAAAGAATCTGAAGGCGGCGAGGATTCCACCAGAGGTGTAATCCGGCAGACTTGATGACAATAACAGCGGCTCCCCCGCGACCGCCAGCAGCACCATGTTTCCCTGCAGGCTCTGAATCCTTTTCACCTGATCCACCCTTGTTCCACAGGTTGGCTTCTCCAATCAGCAGTGATGGCCAGGAGCGCAACCTACTGCGGGCTGCCACATCCACAGTGCCCAGGCGTTCTCCACGCTCCTGCCAAGGGGCTCCATGTACCCGTTTCCGCAGGTTCCGTCCTGGCTGCGTTTATGTCAGGCGCAATTTCCGCAGGCAGCGCACAACGTCCACATCTACACCAGCCCAGCAGAACGCAGCGGCCACCTTCATCAACACAGTCACGCACGCGCAGGATGGACGCACCACTACTCCAGGAGCCTCGGAAGCTAGAGAAGGCAGGAAAGCGCCAGAAGAGGCAGGCCTTGGCGCCAATGCGTAAGAGCGTGCGCATTGCAGCGTCAATGTGGCCGCGGGGTGACGCCCAAGCAAAGGCGCGCCAGGTGCTGATGAAGAAGCTTGGCTTCATGGAGGAAGAAGATCGCACAACGGATGACATGCTGCTGGAATACTTCAAGATGTTCGGTGGTCCACTCTCAGGGCAGGTTGTCCAGGCCCTGACATCCCTTTGTGGCCTTGAAGACGACGCCGGTGCAGGCTGCTCCCAAGCCTAGGCTTCATGGTTTGGTGCAAGGGACTCATCATGTAGCCCATGTTAAGTTTCTGTAATCTGTATCTTCGCTCCAGTAGGTCTGTCGTCGTTGTCGTCAATTGTTTGTGGTCTGGGAAGGATGCATGGGTGATGGCCAGGGGCCATGGATCACCTGGGCGACCTCCACAGCTCCAGTGTCGTCATGTTAGCTTTTGCTATTGTGCTGCTACTCCTGCACCAAAACTTCAGTTAGCAGAACTGGTGGCCAATGGCATTCAGCTCGCCAGCTGCTGCAACCTTCTAAGTATGTGCAATGTAATGGTCGTTTTATGTTGTCAAATCATCTCCCCCTACCTGTTATTTCCCTGGCAAACTCTCCAGCTGCTGTGTTTGGGTGAAAATATGATCGCCAATGTCACAACGTAACTGCAACATCTTGTGCTGGAATGTGCGAGGCCTTAACGATGTGGTACGACAAGATGCAGTAAGTCTGTTGATTAGGGACACAGCCTCCACCATTGTATGTCTGCAGGAGACGAAATTACAGCATGTAGACCAAGGCATAGTTGGACGCTCCTTAGGCGCAAAATTCATGAACAACTTCATGGTCCTGCCGGCTAATCAAACAAGGGGAGGCATCCTCCTAGCAGCAAACGAGGATTATTTTCAACTATCTGACCAACACTTGACCACACACGCGGTGACAGCAACCTGCACCATGAGGGCAGATGGGTCTAAATGGCAAATTACAGTGGTTTATGGCCCACAGGGGGATGCTGAGAAACTACAATTCTTGCAGGAAATCAAAGCAATCCCTAGGCCGACTCACAGGAGGTGGCTAATTCTTGGGGACTTTAACCTCATCTACCAGGCAGAGGATAAAAACAATACAAATCTGAATCGTCGTTTAATGGGAGCTTTCAAAGCAGCAATTGACGAACTGAACCTTAAAGAGCTAAGGCTCAATGGGCGTCGTTTCACCTGGAGTAATGAACAGGAAAGGCCAACCCTCACAAGGATTGACAGGCTGTTTTGTACCCCTGATTGGGAACTGGCCTTCCCAACGTGCTTCCTCCATTCTCTGCCTTCTCTCATGTCGGATCACACTCCACTACTGCTGCAAGGCGAACTTGTGCACTACAAAAATCCCTCCTTTCGCTTTGAAAACTTCTGGATACATATGGATGGTTTCACGGAATTGGTGGAACAGATTTGGAACAAACCTGTTCACTCCGCACTACCCCTCAAGCGGCTGAACACTAAATTGGCTAGAGTGGCGAAAGGACTCAAGAGATGGCGCAAACAAAAAATAGGAGACACACGGTTACAGTTAGCCATCATCAAAGAGGTGCTTCTACAGCTCGAAGCGGCGCAAGAAATTAGGACACTCACACCCCAGGAAATCGTGCTCCGGCGGCGACTGAAGGAAAGAAGCACCGGGCTTGCCGCCATTGAAAAATCAAGGATAAGACAGCGTGCTAGACTGGCACATATCCGTGAAGGTGATGCGAACACCAAGTTTTTCCATATTAGAGCCAGCACAAGAATGAGGAAAAATTACATACACTGCCTGCACACGGATAGGGGAATGGCCATCACTCACAATGATAAACAAAAAGTAATAGAAGATTATTTCTCGGAACACTTGGGTGCAATAGCTCAATGACCTAGGTCCTTCGATTGGAATGCGCTAGGCTATGTCCCGAGAGACCTATCCATACTTGAGGCTCCATTCACCCAGGATGAGATCAAGGACACTATAAACTCCATGCCATCCGATAAGGCACCAGGACCCGATGGCTTTACAGGCGCTTTCTTCAAAAAATGTTGGGAAATTATCAAGGATGATGTCACAGAAGCCATGAATAGCATGTTCACGCTAAACTCCCAGGGCCTAGAACTGCTAAATTCAGCAAATATTATCTTGCTTCCTAAAAAAGCAGATGCCATGAAGATAACGGACTTCCGGCCGATTAGTCTCATTCACAGCTTTGCAAAGCTGTTTGCCAAGTTGCTTGCTAACAGGCTAGCCCCATTGCTGGACTCCTTGGTCTCCAAATGCCAAAGTGCATTCATAAAAAAAAGGAGCATCCACGACAACTTCCTCTACGTCCAGAACATTGTGCGGACTATGCAAAAGCAAAAATTGCCGGCCCTCTTCCTAAAATTAGACATACACAAAGCATTTGACACGGTCAGTTGGAGCTATCTTCTTGAGGTACTACAGGCACTAGGATTTGGAGCACGTTGGAGGGAATGGATCTCCATGCTGTTCCGCACCACCTCCTCAAGGGTGCTCCTAAACGGACAGCCGGGCATGGCTTTCAATCATAGGAGGGGGGTGAGACAAGGAGACCCGCTATCGCCCATGTTGTTCATCCTAGCCATGGATCCGCTACAGCGCATACTGGATTTGGCAACACAACACTCCATCCTCTCCAAATTGCCTTTGGCCGTGGCAAGATGGAGAACTTCCATGTATGCTGATGACGCAGCAATATTTATTAACCCCCTCAAGGAGGACCTAGAAGCCACCACGACCATACTGCAAGAATTTGGCAAAATTTCGGGGCTTCACATAAATTTGCAGAAAAGCTCGGTCCACCCAATCAGGTGCCAAGACATTGACCTTGATCAAGTCCTGGCTTCCTTCACAGGGAGAAGAGAGTCCTTTCCATGCCGTTACCTAGGCTTGCAGCTACACACGAGATCATTGCAGAAGGTTCACGTACAGCCCCTCATCCAAATAAGATTGGCCAGCGACTACCGGGTTGGAAGGGGAGGATGCTCAACAGAGCAGGCAGGTTAACCTTAGCAAGCACGGTATTATCTTCCATGCCTACCTATCACCTCACGGTGTTCCCGCTAGCTGCTTGGGCTAGGAAGAAGATTGATAAAATTAGAAGATCTTTCCTTTGGAAAGGAGAGGAGAACACCAATGGGGGTCACTGTTTGGTGAACTGGCCGACAGTATGCATGCCGAAGGAATTAGGTGGTCTGGGAATGCCCGATCTGGAAAAGTTTGGAAGAGCTTTGCGCTTAAGATGGCTTTGGCAAGAATGGGGAGATGATCCAAAACCATGGGTGGGAACGGATGTGCCATGCAAAGATGCAGATCGCCTCCTTTTCAACGCCTCCACCACAGTCACAATTGGCAATGGCAACAAAGCACGCTTCTGGCACCACAATTGGCTAGATGGGGAGGCACCCAGATATCTAGCGCCGCACCTATTCAAGCTAGTACGCCGTAAAAACAGATCAGTTCGTCAGGAGCTAACCAATGGCAATTGGATCAGATCACTACGGACAAGCATCACATCAGCAGTGCTCCTCCAAGAGTTTGTCGGACTATGGATCAGAATCCAAAGCGTCCAGCTGCAGCCCGAGGTTCCTGACTCCATTACATGGAAGTGGACAGCTGACGGTGTGTACTCCACTCGCTCAGCGTATAGAGTGCAATTCATAGGTATGCATAGAAAATTCCAACATGATCTCATATGGAAAGCAAAGGCGGAAAATAAATGCAAGCTTCACGCCTGGATCCTACTGCATGACAAATTGCTGACAGCAGACAATCTTCAGAAAAGGGGATGGCCACACCAGGACCATTGTGCCCTTTGTAATGGTCCCCTTGAGACTGGACTGCACCTCTCACTGACATGCCCCTTTGCACGTGCTGTTTGGGCTCAGGTATTGTCTTGGGAAGATTTTGACTTGCAGCTGCCTCAGCAAGAACCTACCTCATTTGCCACCTGGTGGGAACATATGGCAAATAAGGTGCTAAAACAACAACGTCGGCGCTTTAATGGAGTTTGCATTTACATCGTGTGGAATCTTTGGAAGGAGAGAAATAGAAGGATTTTTCAAAATGATCACAAGACGGTGCAACAAGTGGCCTCCATGACCAAAGAGGACATAGCGCAGAGACATAGGGCGTTGACAATGGGTAGGCAAGCAAATTAGTGGTGCTTGGATCTTTTTCATCTTTGGTCCTAGGACCATGAGTCCCGGCATAGCGGTTGTGTGATGTACATAAAACTCTTTTCTCTACTTAATTGAACGGCAGAGCTCCTGCCTTTTCCTTCAAAAAAAAAAAGATTTTGCACATGAATGCAGTACATTTTGGAAGAACTCAGCACAAGTAGTGAAGAAGGCAAATAAATGCTCAAATATCATTATACTGCACTAGTTCATTTTAAGCTTCAGACGCAAGGAAGCACGTTAGCCCACAAGGAAACATGGTAATGAACATTGATGCAATAAAATCATCTAAACTTTTCAATGGAAGTGCCTACCCTAATTTGAAACATTCTTCTAATGCAAAGAAGAAATGACACGACGTCCCTGTTCGCCATCCACTGAGAGAAGCTCACTTCGGCGGTCACGTCCCAGGCTGCAACAAGGCATAGCGCATTGCAGGATGCTAGGCCTGGAGTAACAATTTGCTCGAGCACCTTGTGTGAGTCGCGCGGCAAAGCGGTGGGAGGCGAGGGCAATAGACTGTGCAGTTGAAAAGGGAGAGGAAGAAGTCGCACGCGCGTGTGTGTGAGTTGTTCACCGAAGCCTCACCGCCCGGTCCCCCGCGGCTCGCTGCTCGTTGCGGATCCTCCCGCCCGTCAGCCGAGGTGACGCCGACGCCTCGGACTCGGACTCGGAGCTCCGGCAACTCTCGGGCGCCGGGTTTTCAACCGGAGTCCAATCATCTCAGTACAAACAATGGGGTTTCGCCCAAGATAGAAATTCGGGCTGAAAAGAAAGAGAGATCTGATGTAGTGGGCTTGGGTTAACAGGGTGTCGGCCCAGAACAGAGAAAAGAGTTTTAAACCTTCTCATATTTCTTTAAAACATTTTGAAACATTTAAGTTTTAAATTTATTTAGAAAATTTTTTAGTTTAAAATTTATAAATTTTAAAAATAATTTTTCAAAAAAAATAATCTTTTTAAAAATAAGTTTTAATGCTTTATTTTGGAAAAATATATTTGTCACTTAATCGAGTTTTTAGTAAAATCAGTTTTATTGAACAAAATAATGCAAGCAGCAAAAAATAAAAAAAAAATATATAACTATGTAAAAATAAATTTAATTTATAAAAGATTTTCCCTTCTGCTATAAATTTAGACTTACCTCAAATTTTAGTCTAACAAAATTTTATAAAATATGAAAATTCAAAATTAGGGTGCTAAAGCTACAAATATATGTCATTCATTGGACTGGCCTGGACAAACATAGGAAAGGTTGGATGACCCTTGCATACACTAAATATACAGTATATTATTCTTGAGTAAGCTCAAGTATTGCTAATGGCATATCGAATGGATGAGATAGGCGACTCAAGAGGATACCATAGAGTTGAATATGTGCACCCATGTCAGATTTGCTTAAAACATTAACTTGATAAATCCTTTCATATATTATTATTCTTCCTTTATCATATGTAACCTTGTGATATGAGTACGTTAAATCTTTAGTTGTGGCAGTCATGCATGAATCTTATGCAACCTGATCCAATGTCTTGGGATAGTAGAGAATGCGGAGCCCATCCCCTCACGGATTGTGTAACACATGCAGTGGGGAGGGTGGTTGGGCTTGGTGAAGAGGAAGGAGAGGAAGGGAGAGGAGGGGGCAGCGCGCGCTGCCCTAGGGTGGCGGCGTGGCGGCGTAGGGCGGGGGAGGGAGAGGAGGCGGATACACAGGAGATTAGGAATAAAGGATTTTCGTGTCTTGCCACCCTCATTCCCTACCATAGCCACTATGGCGTTGCACACTGCCTCAACCCGTGGTTGGACTAGCTCATCCCTTGTGTTGTCTGCTAGAGGCAGTCCGTGGTACCAACCGCTACTGTGGCAGTTAGGCGGCGCCAGGACTAGGAAAACGCATCCATCCACCTTGTCCGATCCATCTCCTAATCATTGGTATTGGCTCCATACAGGTAGGTGACAAATCCATCGCTCACAATAACCTATTTGAAGCATTTGTGATCCTTAAGGAAATCCCGACTTCTGCCGAGGGCAGCCGTGTATGGAACCAATTTTTATGCGCTCGCGCAACGCCTCTTCATGGTGTACACAACGTGGCACTGCCTCCTCTGCCCTCTTGCAACGCCATCCATACATATAACTATTTCTATTTTGTAGGGCCCTACCTAAAGTTTGCCTACTCCATGGCAAACTAGTCCATCCTCAATGCGTCTCAGGGTTGCAAACAGCGTGTGCACGCCATAGGGTCCTAGTGTGTGGCGCTCATGGACATCTGTTCCCAATGTTTAAACAGAGCAAACGGTCACATATAGCTATTTATTTGAGCTAACTGGCCATTTAAACATATTAAAATGTCACCAGAAAACCACTGTGTAGCATTTACAGGGCATGTAAATGGGTTAAATGGCTGTGTAGGTGAACAGTGCCAATGCCTACACTTATAATGATTAGTTAGTAAAGGATAAATTATCTGCACCGTTGGATTGTTGGTGGGTGCAGGTTATAGCAGTCTAGATTGATCACATATATTAATTAGGGGCATAAAACAAATGTATATGAAATGAATACAACTTGATTAATACAATTATTAACAAGAGTGTTGTGAAACAAATACAATAGTAATGCCTCAGAGTTGTATTTTTAGAAAATACATGAGAAATATAAAACTGACACAGTTTGACTTCAAAATACAATCACAATTACGTGGGAATCGAACACTCGGATTGTTAAACTGATAACACAACACAAAGTAAATATAGTTCCTTATTACTTCTAGTGTTGTTTCATAGAGATAGAGAAGAGTGTTTTGAAGATGCCCACAAGGACACCAATTACAGAGAACACCGTGACAATGTATTTAAAGTTGTTGTATATGAACTTGTGCAGTGAGATCCACATGCACCTGTTTCGCCTGTAGTCCTCAATATCTGCCATGAGGTGGATGTGCTCAGGAGTGATGAAGCTGATGTCCACAAGGTCCTGCATGAAGCTAAGCGTGCGCTGGTCGCTGAAGCCTCCATGCAAGATACGCTTCACTCGTAGTTCGTGCACGTCTTCCTCACGGTTCATCAGCATCGCGATGAGCAACACGTACGATGTGACAGCATAGCTAGTGGCTAAGGAAAGCTCGAGCGCCACCATATTGAGAAGCCAGCATGCGTTGAGGTCGTCCATGACCAATGGCGCTAGGAAGAGGTTGCCGAAGAAGAGGCCTTTCCCGAAACCCTTGTCCCTGAACTTGCCTGTCCTATTGGTCTTCAGCTGGATACCTATTTCGGCAAGGTCGATGGCGCTGCTAGATTGTGGCAGAGACCTGGTTTCCACAGGGAAGCAGCAGATGAGTGTTCTGCTTTCATCACCACTTGGAACATCGTGACTTGATGAGGATCCTGATTGGTAGTGCCGGAGGAGGTCAAGGAGATGTGCTGGTTTGTAGCTTCCGTTCAAGACAAGAGGATAGGTATCACCCATAGTACTAATCTGGGCCTCGAAGCTTTTCGCTACAAGAGAGATGAACTCGCCCACATCTACATGCATGGGCATGAAGGGCATGAGAGCGTCAAGTACCAGCCATGGGACCTGGTTCTCCAGCAGGAAGATGTCCCTCTGCATGCTATGCTGATTGGCCACGAACCAACAGCTCAAGGAATGCCGTGCAGTACAGGCAGTCCTGTGAATGATGTACTGCAGCAAGAAACAAGCATCCTGCAACATCATGATGGCAAAGTCGGCTTGGGGAATACCTGCCACGGCGTCGTGGTCATAGCAGCTTCGGGCACCGCCGGGCACGGAGAGGATCCTCGCGTACATCACCTCAGCCGAGTGGCCCGAGGCCTCACAGATGAAGTAGGCAGCCGCGCGCTTCATCTCCTCCGCCCGCTGGAGGTGCGGCGCCGCACCGTGATGGTAAGGGCCGATGGCCACGCAGCGCGGGACGAAGTAGCGGTCGTCTTTGCTCATCAAGCCCCGGAATATTGCAGGATACCTATGCATCTTGGCTTCGTTCTTGGAGAATTCAGCGTCAACCTTCTCCACTGCCCTCGTCAACTCCTCTTTAAGGACTCTATCAATAATAATCCCTGCAGCTGCAGATGATGGGTCTGCAGCAGCAGCGACGGTGGCATTCGCCGTCCTCATCATCTGATCAGCTGCAGTCACCGGATTAGCAGAGTCCAATGCCGCCATCTATCTTCTGTGTGAGAATATGGAGCTAGACTAATTGACGTAGTAGTAGGATAGGATGGTTGGGGAGGACTCCGTTCAAATGCACCGCTAGCAGTTTCATGCATCACCTTTGATACATTTATATATGCATGGAGGACTACAACAACATGCATGCATATGCGTTCTAGCTTCCACAATAAGAAGAGGTTCATTCTTGCTTCAAGCCGCTCTACAAGCATTGATTCTTTCCTTGAAACCTGAAGCCTCAACACGAATCTCGCTTTAATTACCCAACATCCCTTTCTTAAAGTCTTTCCATGTTTGATTCTAGCTGGCTTCATCCTAAGCCCTCTGTCACCTTTGTGCTAGTCTTGTTTTGTTCGGTAACATGGCCGCCTTTTTGATCGATCCCCTAGTTTATCAATTTTTCTCTAGGATTATTATGTATTTATTACCTCTAACCGTGCACATCTATACTTTCTAATTAGCACAAAATGCAGAAGTAAAAAAAGATGATGTTTTTGTTAGGTAACTTGGCTGCCTTTGATCGATCCCTCAGTATACATTAAATTTTCTCTAGGATTATGTTTTTTTTTTTTTACCTCCAACACCAACCGTACGCATCTATACTTCTAACTAGCACAAAATGCAGTTTTTTTTAAAAAAAAAGATGGTGCTTGCCGACTGTTCATAGTGTCATCATTGACGTTGTTGTTTGTGTACGTGTTTATTTTACCTTACTTTTTCATGTAGGTAGCCTTACGTGACTACCTATATATATTTGTATTTTCTTCTATATATCAGTATCTTATAGGGCTATCTGCATGTATTGTCTTCAATATCAAAAAGAAAATTAACACTTGTCGGTGTCAGTCCGTTCAAAAAAACATATAGGGTGAATATATGTTATACAGTCCGGTTTATTTCATGATACACTAAGCATCAAAATATGTCACATGGAATATTGGCAGATACAGTTTTTTTGTTGGAGGACGTATATTGTCTACAACAGAGCCCACAACTTAGAGCTCCCGCAACTCTCGGTGGCTTCCTTTCGACCGAGGCCCAGGCATCTCTTTTATGGGCCATTGGTTGGCCCAAGAAAGAGCGAAGGTGCGGCCGCTTGGGAGCGAGGACCGGCCAGCCAGAAATCGGCCCAAGAAGAAAGGGATTCTGGCTCAACAAAAGAAAAGAAGTCATTTGAACTCATCAATTTTCATGGTCGTCCGAATTTTCCATTTCGTTTAGAAAACAATTGACCTCGCTTAACTTTTAAAATTGTTTGGTTTTGCACTATATGTGATTTTGATGGTAATTTTTATTGACATGGCATCACACCAGCCACGATGAAAAAGTAAATCAGACTAATTTAAATTAAAAGTTGAGGGAGGTAAATTAGACTAGAAATATTTTGAAAAAAATATAAAAAACATCCAAATATTTTTACATGAGAAAATAATGTAATTTAAAATTCTAAAATCTTGTTTTTTTAAGAAAGTAGTTTATTTTTTATAGAATCATGATGCGTAGTTTATTTTTTATAGAATCATGATGCGCTCTATCTTTTTTTTGTACAAACAACTCTGTGAAGGGTGAAATGATTGTCAAGGAGGTGGATAGCTAGACATGTAGGTAGGAAAATAAAACAGTGTAGATTAATATAAGTCAAAACGTTTAACAGGTCAGCCATAAAAAGGAAACACGTAAGCGACGGATTCAACCCAACTATACATATAATATATAGACACTGATCCATGGATGAAATGATCAAACAAACATATTTGCCGCTGTCTAAGATGATGTCTCAGATTTCCATGTCTACCCAGTACGTACTGCTTATTTGGGCCTCCCAAAGCAGCTTATAGGCTAAATTTAGAATGGGTTTACAAAGAACCGATTCGATGGGTGATTCTGTAAAGTGACTATCTGAAATAAACTAGGAAAGCTGAAAGCCGTAAAAAGTAACTTCTTCTGATTCGCATAAAGTTTATCTTAGATAATAATAATAATAGAGAAACATTTTCAGTAGAATACAATCACTTCTCTAAGAAAATAAGTCTCCACAGAGAATATGGAGTATGAGAAGCTTTGCCAAATCGGCCTTATCAAACTACCGTGGGTCCTCAAGGACAAGAAGACTTGGCATGCATTCATATTTACCTAAGCAATGTGTCCACTCTGGCGTATGAATAATTAAGGCAAAATTGTTCCTGACTTCTACAGATTGAATTGAACATACATATTTTCAACCAAACATTGCAATTGCAGAGCAACTTCTTAACCAGTCAGGTATTAATTTCTGCAAACTATGCTACGCCTTTTCAACTTCAAACAGTGATCGAATCAGTGAAATGTCAAGCCAAAGCAATTAGTTTAATGCCACCATGGTGGAAATTAACTTTAGAACATTTCAACGCATCAGCACCAGCATACATCTCACATCATCTGAAAAGGAATCTGAGGTGCAACAGCTATCATAACCAATGATGTAACCCAGTTTAGCATGCCTACATAATCGCATCATACTATCATAGCAGTGAAATATTGGAAGGGCACTGGCTGGTAGTTATTAGAAAGACAGCACCCTCGCTAGCAATGAAATATGAAATATGGAAGTGCTCATCTTCTTCCCAGCAATGGTGATGTCTTCCGGCCACGTCTTTTGGGCTTGCCATATCATTGCCGGGGTGCCTTTACAAGTGCGGCAATGTGTCCGTCCCTTCTTCAGCATCGGTGATGGCTGTGCTGCAGGCAACCTGAACCGCTACTTTACTGTGACCTACAATGACAGTTTCCAGCCACCAAGGCCGCCGTCTACATTGGTGACACTTTCATAGCTTTAGAGTGTGACAAAATAATTGGAACGGGATGGCTTACTCTTAGGAACTCGTCTATATTTATCTATTATATAGTCCGGCTGATTCATGTTCTAGCATGACCGATACATGATTGAGTAAGACTATGTCTATTTGGAATACAGTATACTATTCGTAAACCTATTATATCTACTAGGATACTTGGAGAGTGCGACACTATATTCCTGGTGACATATTATATCTAGGATGCTATCTATATTCTAATCATAACTATCTATACTTCTAACATTCCTCCACAGTCACAATGGGAGAGAATTGAATGGTTGCGACTGAATTTGAAGTCATGTGCTTGGATTGTCTTCTTCGCTTCGCTATCATCAATTGTGTCTCAAGTCTTTTGCTTCCACCGTCTTCTTCATTTCTCCATTATCAAGTGTCTCTGATGGATGGTCCGTCACCTAGGATGGTGCCTCCGTCCCCTTCTAGCGTCGTAGATTCTGATTCTGTCCCCTATTCCCTCCCTCAGTCATAGCAGGAGTGTCATATACGACTGTGATGACACCGGCGCTTTGATTGGAGAGTCGATGCATAGTTATAAATGTCACCGCATATAGCCGAAGACGCAAAAATTTATGCAGTATTGTAGATGGAGTTGCAGTCGTAGAAGAAGCATCTTGCATATGTTAGGAAGATGTCATTGCTGGTGTCTTGCATATGTCAGAGGACCCAAGATGTCCATATTGTGGACCAAGTTGCGGCGGCAAAGAGCATTGGTGATATGGTGTCGGCGTTGGCAATGATTGCTCAAAGGTCACAGAACGTGATGTTGATGTAATGTTGATGAAGTCATAGTGTCACAGGACGTGATGTTGATGTAATGTTGAAGTCATAGTGTCATTGAAACTCCGCATAAAAAATTATTCCATTGGAACTCCATGTATGAATTATTGATGTGAATGTCATGTGTTGATAATTTATTTGGTTAGCAAAATCATGTAAAAGGAGATGGTTGCTAGCTGCAATTTACAGGTAAGCGATTTTTTTAGTGGAATGTACAGCTAGGGTAACCTTACCATTTCCTGCAAAAGAGTGATTGTATCCATACATTCAGCTTCATGCAACCAACCTAGCTCATTAGAAGTCTGTTGTAGTTGTGAAATTAACCATATAGCCCTGGTAACACATGGGTTGTAGTTGGTGGGTTCAGTACCATCTTCTCCAATCTCACAGAATTTGTAGCGAAATTGTTCAATCAAAGCGGTGTGTGACCCGTGCTTCTATGGGATGCTTGACTAGGAAAGGTAGCTTCAGGAGGCAGGACCAAGTCGAGCACCTTGGGTTCATAAAGGAAAGAACAGCTAAATTAAGGTGTCCTTGTTGTCAGTGACTGGACCATTAGAAGCAGTCCCTGTCCAAAGGATGGGCGAAATCGCCTAAAGAACATGCTTGTGTCAGCTCAAACAGCTACTGTGTGAGTGCAAGCAATAATGAAAACAACAAATCAATAAGTCAAAACACATGACAGCTCGCAAAAAAAAAGAAAATAAATTGTGACGGATTCAAGCCCTAATAACTACGTAACTTGAATTACCAAATCCATAAATGAATCAATCAACAAGCAGACAGGCATGCTTTCATATTCGTCAATTTGATATTGCGGACGAAGGCTTCAAAGTATGACTCAATAAGACAAGGCATGCTTTCATATCCGTCAGATAAAACTCATACGATGAGACCGGGAAAAGGATTGATTGGCACATGGATTAAGCCTATAAAGTGTAGCTGACTTTTCCAGATTTAAAACAAGCAGCCGAATGTTGCAGTTCAAAGAAACTTCTTGACCACTTGGATTTTAATTTCTGTATATTATGCCTTCTCAACTTTGGACAGGTTAAGCATTACAAAGCTCAGTTTTGACATTAATGCTACCTACACCAGTTAATCACCAATCGAGGAAATTAACAGCACATATAACAATTCAACGCGTCAGCAGCAGCATACGTACAGGATCTGAAAAGGAATCTGAATTGCATCTGAAAAGCAAATACGACCTACACTAGTTAATCACCAACCGAGGAAATTAACAGCACCTAACCTTATATATGATAGTCTGTAGCATATATAGCCGCATCATCATGGAAATGAAACATGAGAGAGCACTGGCTTATCTAGGAAGCTAGAAAGACACTGCAGTAGCAAGCGGCCACCATACATCCTAGGCCCTAGCCATGCAAGAAGCATTACTCATCCTGCTGTTCATCAGCTTCCTGGTCACAATGGTGTCAGCCACCCCTTCCGAGCTTGGCATATCATTGCCAGGGTGCCCGAATAAGTGTGGAAATGTATCCATTCCTTACCCCTTCGGCATCGGTGCAAGCTGTGCTGCAACCAACCTAAACTCCTACTTTGCTCTGATATGCAACAACAGCTTCCAACCACCAAGACCTATGTTTGGTGACTCTCCCGTAGCTGTAGAGGTCATTGACATCTCCTTGGAGCATGGTGAGGCCCGTGTTTATGGCGATGTCAGCTACAGCTGTTTCACGTCAAACACCACATCACACAACGTCACCACTGGGTTCAGCCTGGATGACACACCATTCATCACCTCCACTCGCAACCATTTCACGGTCATTGGCTGCAACACACTCTGGCTCATCGGCGGCTACAGGGACAACAGCTCTGATCTGCATGTGGCTGGCTGCTACTCCTACTGCCAAGCCATCAACAGCACATCTGACGGGGCACCGTGCACGGGGACAGGATGCTGCGAGACCACCATCTCCCCCAACCTCACAGACTTCTCAGCAATAATCATGATGAACCAGAGCAGTGTGTGGGACTTCAACCCATGTTCCTATGCGATGCTTGCCGAGGCTGGATGGTACAGCTTCAGGAGCCAGGACCTCGTCGGTGACCGTGGGTTTATCAATGACAGAGCTCCTAGAGGTGTCCCTGTTGTCAATGACTGGGCCATTAGAAACAATTCCTGTCCGAAGGATGGGGCAGAAGCACCAAAAAAGACTATGCTTGTGTCAGTCCAAACAGCTACTGTGTGAACGCAAGCAATGGTCCAGGATACTTGTGCAACTGCTCTATAGGTTATGAGGGCAACCCTTATCTTCTCAAAGGTTGCCAAGGTAAGTATTTCCTCAAATAACCTTGCTGTAAACTATAATTTAGAAATCAAGGTCAACAGCTGCAAGAAAAAAGTCTAGCCAACACATGATTAGAGCCAAACACAGCTCAAAAATTTACTAGGTCAATGTATCAGAACTAATTTGTTACTTGTCCAACATATCTTAAGGAAAATTCATACACTGAAAACTTTGCATTTTTCCTAAATCCATACTAATATATTTTCAAATTCTAACTTCATTCAGATATAAATGAGTGCGAGCTGCGTAAGCAGGACGTTAGGTACAAAAAACTATATCCATGTGAAAATGGGCATTGTCGCAATACACCAGGAGGCTATATATCATAGTTTTAAATCTCCGGCTGGCTATAGCTGTTTGAGGCTGATCAAGCTTTTAAGCTATAGCAGGCTGGATGGCACGCAAGAAAAATTACTAGTTCAAGATATCAAAACTTATTCCAACATATATCTTAAGGAAACTTCATACACTGAAATACTATTTCCTAAATCCATACTGATATGTTTCCAAATTCTAACTTCATCCAGATATAGATGAGTGCGAGCTGCGTAAGCAGGACGTTAGGTATGAAAAACTATATCCATGTGAAAATGGGCGCTGCCGCAATACACCAGGAGGCTATATATGCAAGTGCAGGATAGGAACAAGATCAGATGGTACAAATTCTGGATGCCGACCTGTGCTTAGCAAAGCTGAACTGGCAGTTATAGGTAAGGATCATAATTGAGAGTAAATTTTAAACCTAAGGTATTTTTTCATGGTTTTGAGGCACTCAAGCATATAGAGTAACCATTGTGCAGGTCTCAGTGCTTCTGCAGTTCTAGTCATATCTTTGACATGCTTAATGGTTATGAAATTACAACAAAGTAAGCATAGGAAGGAGAAGGATGAATATTTCAAACAAAATGGGGGTCTGAGATTATATGATGAGATGAGATCAAGGCAAGTTGACACCATTCTGATACTCTCAGAGAATGACATAAAGAAAGCCACAGACAACTTCAGTGAAGATAATGTTCTTGGATGTGGTGGTCATGGAATGGTCTACAGAGGAACTTTACATGATAATAAAGAAGTTGCCATAAAGAAGTCCAAACTAAAGGATGATGACAGCAGAGAAGAATTTGTGAATGAGATAATAATCTTATCACAAATTAACCACAGGAACATTGTGAGGTTACTCGGATGCTGCTTGGAGGTAGATGTGCCGATGTTGGTGTATGAGTACATTTCAAATGGTACCCTCTTTGAGTTCCTTCATGTCAACGAAAGCAAATCACCAATCCCATTGGATCTTAGATTGAAGATTGCTACACAGTCAGCCGAAGCTCTTGCCTACATTCATTCAGCAACTTCTCGCACAATTCTGCATGGAGATGTGAAATCCCTCAATATACTCTTGGATGAAGAATACAATGCAAAAGTCTCAGATTTTGGAGCATCCGCACTGAAGTCCATGGACAAAAATGATTTCATTATGCTTATCCAAGGAACTCTTGGTTATATTGACCCTGAAAGTTTTGTCAGCCACCGTCTTAGTGACAAAAGTGACGTATACAGTTTCGGGGTTGTTCTTTTAGAGTTAATGACAAGAAAGAAGGCTGTATACATTGATACCTCTAATGAAAAGAGAGCACTATCTCATGCTTTCATACAGAAGTTCCACCAGAACGAGCTCCGGGATATTTTGGATAGTGAAATAGTGCATGATGAAATAATGATAGTACTTCAGAAACTAGCTGAACTTGTCATGCACTGCCTGAGCCCAAAAGGAGATGATAGGCCAACGATGAAGGAAGTTGCAGAGCGACTACAAATGTTGAGAAGGTTAGAGATGCAGCAGGTGACAAAGATGCATCCTGTTCAAGCACACTATTATAATGGAGGGCCATCAGCATATGTCCCTTCAGATGAGACGGAATATCAGAGCTTGGAGACAACCAAACTTGTGTTGGAGGTAGACATTGCAAGATAACTACATACAACATTTCCCCATTTACGGATGCTGGCTTAAATTATGCGAAGCATAAAAATTATTCTACGTACAGGCTATATGTTTGTGTTTGTGCACATCAAAATCATCAATCATGCATGTGCTGCAATCTGTCATAATTAGTTGCATCTATAGTCTAAATTTAAACTCTGTTTGGGTGTTGAATTAACTTGGCCACATGTCAATGTATTCCAAAGCTTTTCTTACACATTCATTACAGCAACCTTTCTCCAGATCCAGGATTTGAACAAATTGGATTATAATAGGTAGACTGTATGCAAGAAATGAGTGGTTTGATCAAATCTATGTTATAATTGGTAGCCTACTTTGTACAGTATTCCATGCCCCCAACCCCCCCCCCCCCCCCCAGAGGCTTGGTGCTACATGGATATTGGAACCTCAGTGGAGACCTGCAGTTATTCAGTACTATGCAGTATCTTTTATTCCACCAAAAAGAAAAAGAGAGTAGAATAGAAAGGCAAAACAGCAGCAAAGATTGCATAACCGAAAGAACACAAAACACATGGAAGAAGGCATTTTGAATTTTTTTCCACGCGAGATATCTCATTTCCATTATAGCATAACGCAAATACAAGCATTTGGGGATACAGACCAGAGACCAGATAACAGATGAAATTACCTAAGCCTAACAGGAACCTGACCTGTAGGACTGAACCATCTAGCTGAAAGTCTTTTTTTTTTTTCAGAAGGGGGCTACTATGACCCCACCATTAACAGAAAAGAAAGCTACTCAGAAATGTTCGATCACCATAACCAGACAAGTTCACTAAACAACAAAGACTCAAGCAAGCATTTTCTAAACCATTGGTCGACCTATGCATTTAACCTGATACCCAGACACAGCGAACTACTGATTGGGCATTTCTTCATTGTCTTCCTGCGTCTGTTCCAGAAGGAGTAGATTTTCGACTTGCCTAGCCGTCTGGACTGCCAGGACTTCCTTGGCCACGCCGAGCATGAGATTAGCGCCTTCCACCAGTTGATCCTGATCCAGCTCTGAGAACAGAAGGCATTTTGAATTGTTGTTGAACAGACAGATTAAGCAGCAAACCTTATCATAGAACCAAATCCAGTAGACTGTAGATATGCAATCGACAGGACCTAACTTAGGCTATCCCTTCCGAGTTCCGTGTCCGTACCGTTCGCGCTCACTTGAGAGGGCGAGGTGGGAGGTGCAGGAGCACAGCTTGCGCGGGTGGGCCGGGTCGAGCTCGTCTGAGAAGAGGCAAAGCGGGGCGCAAAGGGGAGCAGAGGAGACGGAGGTGCGTGTGGGCGAGGCGGCGGCGGCGAGAGGCGACTGGGTGCGTGGTCGGACGTGTATGGAGAGGGTCGGCCAGGCGCCACCGCCGCCGGCATGCCGAAGCCTCCCGCCGGCCGACGTCAGCTCTCGTCCCTCGAGCCCGCGATGTGGGCGAGAACGGGCCGCGGCCCCACCAGCTGGCCGGCCCGTCAAGTGGCAGTCGCGGGTGGACGGCACAGTCCATGAGAGAAGTGTCTTCCGGCGTCTTCATACCATCATGAGCATGGCCCATCGTTAGTTTGGCTTACATCACATCCGTACGGTTATCAAAAGAAGTGACTACTCAACAGTCGACTGATTTCTGTTAGTGTATCAGTCGATTTTTTTCTAACCAGTAAGAACAGGGCACGTGCACATGGAACCAATAAGTACAAAAAAAGTACAAATGATCTTTCCCTTCAAAGCGAAAGACACTTTCTGGGGAAAAAAATCAAATGTACAACCAACAATCTGCAAGCAGTATTTTGGCTGAAGCTCATCTCGAATGGCATCCCCGCCTGCAGTATCTATTGGACATGTGATCGGTATCCTTTTGCAACTAGCTGCATTTGGGGTGACAAGCATTGACATCTGCAGACTCCATTTGCCTCTCTGGATTGACCTCCTGAACAACCCTTGATCACAAAACACCAACAAGCTTAGCTTCCAGGTTCGGATCTCATTCTCTAGGAATGACCCGTCCGTGTCACAATTAATTAGTCTTAAGGAGATCTGACCCCGTGCATGCATGGAGGCAGCACTACACACTTTGGTTTGTTCTTCAATTCTACATGCTGGGGGAGGGGGGGTTGTTGCTTGGTCTTTGAACAAATCTAGCAGACTATCCATTTCATTGACACTATTGGCTTGTTCTGCACCAAAATTTACTTTCTTTGTTTCTTGCGTTCATCATACCACGCCCAAAGGAAGCCGTGGTCAAGATGTGTTGTATTACAGTGGATGAAGCCAAGTATTCCAGAGAAAAGAAGTAGCAGCTGTGTTGGATTTCCTTGATTAGCTGCCAACATCTCTTGATAAATTTTCACTTGGTCTAGAAGCAGTGGCCCCCATCCTCTGGATCTCCAACTGCAGTTCAGGAGCCTGAGCAGAAGCAAATGTCACTAGAATGATATACACATGAAGTATCAACAATTTATAACAGCATGACTAAACATACTATAAAAGATTTATGGCTGAAATGTGTCCGAATCTATTTTTAGCATTGCAAGTCGCAACAGAACATAAAAACTAATACTAACAAGCTGAATCAGCACTCCTGATTATTTTAATCTCATACCCATTAGTAATAAGAAAATAAGCTTAATTTAGCCCCTTAGCATGGATACTCCATAGTTGCCCATCATTCAAGAATCAGGACATGGAAAATACTATAGAACAGAAAGGAGTAAAGAACCCACCTTTGTCAACAGACTTGTTGTACAGCTCATTTGCAGGTTCGTACAAACAGTAGGTCTCTGAACTTTAGTTTCCAGTCAATCCAAATGGAACATGACATTGCAGCAAGAAACGGGAAAGCTTTATTGAAGGAAAAAGGAAAAAATATAGTTCTTTCATCGATATTCTTCAGATGTTTGCATGATAACCTGACTACATGTGGCTCTAGCCCCATGCGAACAGATCTGTAGATCAGCCAGTGTCACTAGGAATATGGTGCAGTGCCATGTTCCTCGTCCAAGGAGTACAGGAACAAGAACAATCTATCTTGCATGATCATAAACAGTCAATCATATTCACAGTGATTATTGTTGACACATGTCAGAATTTGCTCTTTTTTTCTTGCAAGTTGGCAAATTAGTCAATAAATTCAACACAAATGTGCGGATTGGTGCGGTAAGTGCAAGGACCCTTGAAAAGGAGGTATATCGATGAACAAAAAAAAATTAAAGATTAAACAGAGATAGTTAACGTTGATATTTCCTGCCAAAATTTTACTGAAACAAATATGAATTATTTCATCCTTTCTCTTTGCAGAAGCAACAATTTTGTGCAGGTGATGAAACAACCAGGACAAAAGAAATCAACGAAGAAGTACAACTAACAATCTCAAGCGACAGTAGATTAAGTCCATATGAGCCTAGAAAATGATGAAGGCAAATTAAATCTTGATGGAGAAAACAATACAAAAGAACCTTGATGGAGAAAACAATACAAAGATGATATATTTTCTCCAAGGACTAAAAGGCAATTATATCAGATGCATATACAAAATACTTGAGGAAAACTGAAGCAAACATATACTGAACCATTTTTCAAGAGACTCAAGACTTGACAAACTTAAACAAATAAGTAAAACATAAACCAAAATGCCACTGCTACTGCTACTGACTGTAGCTGCTTCGGACTGCTGCACGAAGTTACTGAAACTAGGATACACTACAAGACTGAACTTGGACTAAAACTGAAAATAGTTTCTACTGGACTTGAACTGAACTTAAACTGAAAATAGGTTCTACTAAAAACTAATCTGAACTTGAAATAGCACATTGGACCATTGACACTTGACCTTGAAACTGAAACTAGATTCTACAAGACTAATCTGAAATTAAACTGAAAAATTATTATACTAAACTGAACTTAAACCGACCTAAATTATACAACACTAAAACTGAACTAAACTGAAAATAAATTATACAAAACTGAACCTCAACTCAACCTAAATTCTATATATAAGACTGAACTAAACTGCAAACGACCTAAACATAGGGTTCGGGTAAGGGAAGAGTACCTGTGCCACGGAAACAGTAGCATGAACAAGCTCTACCATTGAATGGGCTGGGGAAGGCGAACAAGCTCTACCACCGGACGATTCGGGAGAAACGAACAAGCCACCGAGCTGTTTGGGGGAGGCGATGAATCAGAAACAACCAAAACAAAAATAGAGAAAATAAACATGAAGGCGCCGAAACTCGATTAAGTGGCTAGGGCCTTAGGGGAGAGGCCATCGCTACCACGGCTGCCGGCAAGCCACGCCTCCCCCGCTTCAAGAAGATGAACTGGAAGCTGAAGTGGAAGAACGAAGAAGTGGGATGGATATTTTGAGAGAGGAAGAGAGAGAAATGAAAAACAAAAAGGGTCACAGGCTCACCGCTCACAACTCACAACTCACGACTGAAGATAGAAAAGAGGCGTGGGTGGACTCGAAAAAAATAATTGAGTACGGGTTCCTCGAGTATGATGGATTTAGACCGGATAACGTACTTGGCCCAATAAATCGGATTGAAAAGAGAAGCTAGCCCACGATGAAAAGCCAGCCCACGGATACAACACAGCGCACGAAAAAGAGTCGACTAAGGACAAACAAATAAACAGTCGACTGATGGATAGAAACGCCGTATTTGAATCATTTGTCTTTATTATTTGTTTTGCTTAGAAAAAAAGGCTTTATTGGCACGTAGTTTGAGTCATCAACGTCAATTATAATACTCCCTCCATTATAAGTTATAAGTCTCTCTGGCCTCTTCTGTGAGCTCCGAGTGGAGGAATAATTTAGAACGGAAAAATATTTAACAAGAGCATTTTACACATAGGAGTACATACTACACTTGTCGTGAAAAAAAAAGATGGTACACTTTTTCTCTATGCCATCAGTGAGAGGTGAGTCAGGAACAACACATCCACAAGTCAAAACACATGACGGCTTGCAAAAGAGAAAATAAACTATGACGGATTGAAGCCCTAACTATGTACGATGAATTACCCAATCCATACATGATATGAATGATCGATCAAATATACATATGTTTCAACTTCATTTTCGTGTAAGTTGTCTCAGTTTTCTGATTGGATCCATTATTGCTTAGTTTTCTGAGTGGATCCGATCCATTATTGCTTATTTCATCCAGAGTTTTCCTGAGTGGATCCATTATTGCTTATTTCATCCAGTTTGTTACTGGATTTGTTTGGCGTATGGATTAGCTAGCCTATAATAAAATGTAGCTGATTTTATTCGCAAAAAAAAAGTGTAGCTGACTTTTCTAGGTTTAACAAATTACTATATTACCAACAAGTAGTCGAATGTTGCAGTTTCAAAGAAACTTGTTGACCACTTAGATTTTAATTACTGTATTGTCGGTGCTAAAACTAGTGGTCCTAGTACCAACGAGTGAATTTTGCGTGCGTGCTCCCAACCCCGGATGGTGTGCAAGAAGGACACAAGAAGGTTTTTGTATTATCCCCGCACCAAGGTGCTGTAGGTAGGGTGTACAAGCAAGTGGAGAGAGGGAACTGTCCCAAGTCTCGTGTGAGATGAGTGAGTGTGTGCGTTTTTTTGCCAAGGAGATTGCTTGACTTGCTTCCTTCGATTTTCTTGTCCCCTCGGAAGGACCCCCATCCCCCCCTTTTATAGCCGGAAGGGGAGGGGACGGGCTTTACAAGATCAAATGTTTGAATAGGAAAGACGGTGGTGGGCGCCGCCTCATCTGCTTAGGGGCCTAGGGGGCTCCCTCTCTCCTTGTGCCGAGGCCCCCGGGCGCGGGCGGTGGTTTTGTCTTGCACGGCGCCGCACTGTCGATGGCGGGCGCCGTCCCGTGAGTCGGCTCCTCGTTCTTGGCGAAGGAGGGGGACGCCTGCCTCTGCGGGGGGTCGGCGTGGGCGTCATGATGAGCGTGCCCGTGTACCGTGGCCTCTTTGTAGCTTTGACTCATCCCCGTCCGGGTTCCCGAGGGCCGCGGGCGTTGTTGTCGTTATACGGCGTGGCCGGCGTAGGGATATAGCGTCTGGGACCATCTCCGTCCCGCCCTGGCTCGGAAGCCCGGGGTGTGCGAAGTGGCCGGGCACCCGGAAGACCCGGCCGCCCGTCAGCAGGGTGGGCGCCGTGCTCCCGCCCGTGATGCGGCATGCTCCGTGTTTGGACTTCCCGTGATGGGACCTGTTACGAGGGGTTAGTCATCATGACGCCCTACGGTGGCAGGCCCGGCCGCCACTTGTAGGGATTGCGTAGTCGTGGAGCGCTGGGCGCAGAGGTGCAGTGTGATGACGGGGCGGCTCCCATCCGCCCGGGGGCTAGCGCCGGCGATATCCACCGTGGGAAGGCGGGGCGGTAGATATACGCCAAGTCGGGGTCGGCCTTTGACCAGGTGATGCGGGCGCGTGTCGTCCCGAGGCCTTAGCGGGGGCTCGGCCGGGACGGAAGGCGGAACCCGTCCCGAGGCCGCCGGGGGAGGCCTCGGGGCGGGGCGGGGGTGTTAGTGCCCGCCCGAGGCCTCAAAGGAGGCCTCTCGGGCGGCGGAGCGTTAGTGCCCGTCCCCGAGGCCTCTACGGGAGGCTCGGGCGAGGCGGAAAACAGGAACTCGTCCGAGGCCTTGATGAAGGAGGCTTGGACGGGCGGAAAGTCAACGTTTGGTTGAAGTCCCCGCAATGTGGGCTCGGGGGTGTTAGTGTGTAGTGCGCTGGGCCTTGGCAGGCCGTGTTTTGTTACTGTGTGGCCTAGTTTTGCGTTTCTTGGGCCTAATTGTTAGGAGGGCCCTTATTTTGGTCCCCGACGGTTGCCCCCCCGAGCCTCGAGAAGGAGTGGGAGCACTCGTTCGTAGGCCGAGGTCGTGCTTTTTTGTCTAGTTCCCGCCGAGCTAGGCGTTAGATGCCCTAGGCGTTTCCTACGCTGGGTGCGTCTGCGAGCGTACCCGGCGGGTGCAGCCCCCCCGAGGCCTCGGAGGGGCGTGAGTGATCCTTCGAGGGCTCGTGCGTGCTTGGTGAGGGTTACGCTCACCTCGGGGACTGTTCTCCGGTGGGGGGCCTCCCGCCGTGTAACCCCCGAGGCCTCGTAGGAGTGTGGGTGCTTCTCCGAGGGCTTACATGTTTCCAGTCCGAGTGCTTCTGTCGTTTGCCGAGTCCCCGGCCCCGTCGGCTCGTCCGGGGGCACGACGCGTGGTTAGATGACGTTTCCCCCTCCGCCGGCCGCGCTGGTAGCCCGAGCCCCTGTTCGGCGCGGGGGGGCCGCGAGGTACTTGGCCGTTAACTTCGTGAACGCCTCGCGCATCCCTTCCGCAGGGGAGGAGGGTGGATTTTGTCACGCCGCTTCGGTGACGAGTGTCACACGCAACTAGATCCGGTGAGCCGTTAACGGGAGGATCCAAGTGAAATGCCTGTGCCCGCTCGTTAGGGGTTGGCCGGGCCCGGAGGCGCGTTCCATAAGAGCTCCGCACAAAGGTCCCTCGAGGCGGGGCTCGGGTCCCGTCCGCCGGGTCCCGAGGGGCTCGGTGCTCTCCCCACGCTGGATCCCCTATCTCAGGCTGCCGTGGCCGGCCTCGGATGCTACAGGACGGCCCTGCCGCTGCAGGGCTATGCTGTGTATGAGGCCGTCCGAGCTGCCCCCCGACTCTGCTGTCCCCGAGGGAGCTGCCGAACCCCGAGATGGGCCGCCTGCACCTCCCGACCGTAATGGGCCGCCCCCGCTCCTTCCCGGGAAGGAAGGCTTAGTGTGAACACCCCAGCGTGGGGACGTGGGCGCGCCTTTTTCAGGTGGCCAGCGGGATGTGGGCGCCCCTTGGCGATGGCGGAGCCCTCTTTCTCCGTCGTGGCGGTTGCCGTGCTTGTGCTGCTTGCGGGTCCCACGGGGATGTGATGTCTTGGCCCGGCTGCCAGCGGAGAGCAACGCCAGCGCCGATCCCCGGGTTCAGCGTCGCGGGGATTTTATGTGGAGAAAAAACTACGCATCGTGCGTGGCGCCACGGGGCCGTGTGGGCTGTGGCCGCTCGTCTTGCCCGGCGCTGGGTCTCCGTGCGGCGTGTACTCGAGTGGGAAATCCCGGCGTGATCGTCGCGTTAAATGTGGGTAGGTGAACCGGCGGGGTTTCTGGGTATAAATACACGGTGTGAGCGGCCGTGCGGTTTTCTTCTCGCCTTCCTCACCCTTGCGCCGCTTTTCGTTTCCTCCGCCCCGCCGCCATGCGTCAGCGCCGCCGAGAGGGAACGGGAGCGAAAGGGAGAAAATCACCAAGATTTGCCCTAGCCCACCGCCGCCATGGCGCCGAGGCCTGAGATCGTCGGCGCGGAGGAGTGGGAAAGCGAGCTCCGTGGCGCCGGGAGGCGACGGGCGCTCGGGGGAAGGGGCTTCTCGCCCCTGCCCGACCCGGCCTCGCCGGGTGGGATTGTTCCGCCGGGCCGACCACCTGTCCCCGCACCCGCCCTCCGGGGTACGTCGTGAGCTTCACGACGTTCCATGAGAACGGGTTCGGGATGCCGGTGGGCCGGTTCTTGAGGGCCATCCTCGAGTACTACGGCTGGAGCTGCGGAACCTCAACCCCAACTCCATCACGCAGGTGGGCGGTGTTCGTCGCCTTGTGCGAGGGATACCTCGAGTCGAGCCCCACCGGGATCTCCTGCTCTATTTCTTCGAGGGCGTCCTCTACTTCAAGGGGCGCCGGTAAGGGGGAAGAGGATGCCCGTCCGCGTCGGGGAGCTGCATACTGCAGGCTCTTGGAATCGCCACCGGGATTCCTACATCCCGACGAGGGCTCGCCTCCTCCAACCGCGGGCGGGCGCGAAGTGGTTCTATCTCCGAACGACTTCCGTCACCCGCCCGCCACCGGGAAGGTGTTTGAGGCGGAGCCCGCAAGGTGGAGGGAGGAGATCATCGAGGAGAAGACCACTCCGCTGAAGAAGGTGTTCCGGCCTTGAAGATGCTTGACCCGCAGGGCCGGATGCGTCGGTCGTCATCGCCGCCTTCCACCAACGGCGAGTCCTGCCCCCTCATGTCGAGGCGGCTTTTCCTGCTCGACATGCGTGAAAGGAGCCCCCTGGCTGGGACAAGGATGTCGTCCATCGACCTTGAGTTCGACGAGGTTGTCGAGCAGACGAAGGAGGCGGCGGTGACCGATCCTTCCCTCCTCTACAGGGTCGCGATGCGCCCCCACCCGGACGTCATTTCCGTGGTGAGTTCCTTTGATTGTGCTTGTATCGTTGATGCCCGCATCTCCCCCTTTAACCTCACCTTGTTCTTTTACTCGCAGGGATTGGCCGGGAAATTGAGTGCGTCGAAGCCTCCCGTCTCCGCGGTGAAGGAGGCTAACAAGGCCGTCGCGGCGGAGCAGAGGAAGGAGAAGGAGAAGAAGGAGAAGAAGAAGAAGCGAAACATCCGCAAGGAGGGGTGAGAAGCGCCCCTGGAGAAGCGGAGGCGCCCGGCAGGGGGACGAGGACTCCCCTGGAGCCGACACCCTTTGACACCACCAGCCGGCGATGACGATGATGAGGATGACGAGGAGGAGGAGGAGGACTACAGCTTCTTCGGCTTGGCCGCACGCCCCCGAAAAAAAAGGGAGTGGTCGCCGTGGCCGTTGAAGGACACCGCCCCCCCCCCTTATTCCACCGAGGCTTCACCGGGCGGCGGAGGCGTGACTCCGTCGGGAGGGGCGAGGCCCCTCCCGAGTCATCCCACGCCGTCCGCCCCGTCGGGCGCGGCTCGGTCCTGCCCTCGGACGGCCCGAGGCGGCGGGGAGGACCGCCGAGGGTGAGGGCACAGGCTTCGGCCGAAGAGGCGGCGCCCGGTGGGCCAGCCCCTGTGCCCGTGACCCACTGAATCGCGGGGCCGAGGACTCCTCGAGGTCCGAGCCCCAGCGAGCACGGCTCAGATGAGCCGATCGTTTCAACCGCCGCCGTTGCTAGGTAGGTGTTTGTCCTTTTTTTAGTCTTGCCGCCGCTCTTCTTTTTCTTTTTGAAGACTCACTCTTCTTGCTACCGCGGCAAAAACGCAAAACGGCCCCGGCCCCCCCCGGCCCCGCTTGCTCAGCGCAAGCAGGGCGAGGCTACAGCCAAGACGGCGGGCGCCACTTCTGCCTGGGGCGGTGGTGCCCGGCGTCGAGGAAGCGTGTGATCGGCGCCCCGGCGGGAACCACCCTCGCCTCCCGACGGAGAGGGCGCAAGCGCCCGGCCCCGGAGGCGCTGGCGGCGCCTTGCCCCGATGGCTACTGACGACGTGGCCATGGAGGAGCGGCGCCCGCTCCGCCCCTAAGCCGCGCCTCGGCGCGGGAGGTGGTGGAGATCCCCTCCTCGGAGGGGAGACCGCCCCGCTGGGGAAAGAGGTGGTCGTCGCGGATGCTACCTCCTCGGGCGGCAACGGCATGGGGTCGTCGACCGCGACGCCCGCCGAGGGGTCCTCCCGGCCGAAACGTGCCGCCCCAGTATTATGCAGTCGGACCGCCCGGGACCGGAGGACCGGCCGCCTCACGTCTTTGGACGACGCCTTGGAGTCGACCCGGTGGGAAGCAGGCGGATAAGTACATGAAGTCGGCCAAGAACCTGCTTGGTCTGCTCTCGCCCGATCTTCTCCGAGGGGACCTCCCCGACACTGTTGAAGGTAATACAAACATTTGTGGTCGAAACCCTAACCTTGGCTTTGGCGCCTAAAGGCGGCTAATCCGTTGGCCCCGATCGTTGTAGGATCTCGGCGATGGGTTCCCCGGGAGAAATCGAGTTTCTCCGGTTCAGTCCGGCCTCGATGAGGCGCTCCATCTCCAACGACAGGGAGGCAAACCAGGCTGCGCACCGAAGGCTGGCCGCTCGGAACGAGGAGCTTGACAAGCTCCGCGCCGAGAAGGAGGCGATGAGGACGGCGCTTGCCGAGGCCTCCGGCACCATCGGGACCTTGACAGAGAACCTGGTGAATATGGACACTGATCACCAGGCTTTTTGTCGACGACGTCACCATGGTGCGGGCCGAGCTTGGGCAAGCGCTGAATGAGGCCACCCGGCTCAAGGCGCGGTGGCGGAGGAGGTGGCGCAATCGGAAGGTAAGTCTTTGTTGTTTTAGGGCGTCGCATCTTTGTATTCCAGCTCAAGACTGACCCACAGGCGGATGCAGAGGCGAGGAGGAAGTCGTCGAGCAAGCGGGCGGACCTCGGTGCGATGCAGGCGGCCTATTCTTGGCCTTGAGGCGAGCTCGAGGGCCCCGGGGAGAAGGTCGGAGCCGTTTGCATAGCGGTCGAGGCCGGCGAGTCTGCCGGCAGCAGTTCACTGGGCCGCTGGGGCGTTGCCCAGGCAGGTGGGAAGCGCATGTCCACGCCGCCCTTCGATCCGGCCCTGCGGACCGGCGTGTCGCACACCTTGGCGATGACCCTCTCTCACTACGACCTCGACCTCCCCAAAGTTTCCGAGGGGCTCGTCGTCGCCGAGGACGAGGAGGGTCGCGAGAGGGAGGTGTTCGACGAGCTGCTTCAGCGGGCTGGAAGGGCCACGAGCTGCGCTGGTCGGGCACTTCCGGACGGCGATCCTCCCTAACGCTTTGCCGAAGGAGGCGACGCCACCGACGCCATGGATGCCGCCACCGGGGGGGAGGAGGGGGGTCGGACGTCCCCCAGTGAGGTCTGCATGTTGGGCCGAGCGTGCCCATGTAAAAAAAACTTAATTAGCTTTTTGGTATGTTGTCTGGTTGACAAGTACCGTGGCCCGACGAGGCCTTATGATTTGTTTTCTCGTTTTCTGTGTGCCTTTGATTCTCGCTCGTACTTAGATTAGGGCCTTCGCAGGGACACAGGAGTCCTTAGTCAAAGGTGGTTTAAGCAGAGGCACCCCAGCACTGGGGCGTGAGCGGCCTCGTGGCTTTCCCGTCCTTGACGTTTGGAGCAGCCCTTCCTCAAAGCATGAGGTACCTCGTCCTATGGCAGTGAGTAGGAGCGTCGTAGCGCATGGGCGTAAGCAACTCCGTAGCTCAACCAGCCTTAGGTTTCGGAGTAATCCCTCCGTTACCCTTTTTCCAAGCGTTCGAGATTTGTGACACGAAAAATGTTCGAAAAATGACTAACAAAAAAGAGCACTTGCAGAGTGCCTTTCAGGAGGGAGTTCCCCCCTGTCTAGCCCCCGAGGGAGGCTCGACTTTGATGGGTCAAAGCCGAGTCTCGCTCAGGCTCTGAGGCGGTGTAAGTGTAGTTAAGGTCCTCAGCCCCCGAGGGCCTCGGATATGTTTCTTATTTGCAGAAAATTGTAAAAGTGTTTTTCATTCTTCTTTGAGAAATATGGAGTCCAACTATAAGTAGGGACTTGGGAACTTAAGGGTAGAAGCGACGTAGCTGTTGAATGTTCCAAGCGTTGTTGAGGACTTCTCCGTCCTCATTGGCGAGCTTGTACGTGCCCGGCTTGAGGACTTCGGCGACGATGAATGGACCTTCCCAAGGCGGCGTGAGCTTGTGGCGTCCCCTGTTGTCTTGGCGGAGACGGAGCACCAGATCGCCTTCCTTGAGGTCTCTGGCCCGGACCCGTCGGTCGTGGTAGCGTCGGAGGCTGGCGGTATCTTGCCGAGTGTAGGAGGGCAGCATCCCTGGCCTCGTCAAGCATATCCAATGAGTTCTCCCCCGAGCCCACCGGTTGCGGCATTCCTCATAGGACTTGAGCCTCGGAGAGCCAAATTCCAAGTCGGTAGGGAGGACGGCCTCGGGCCGTACACCGGAAGAAAGGCGTGAACCCGTGGCTCGGCTCGTTGTCGTCCCGAGGCTCCAGGAGGACCGAGGGAGCTCCTCGAGCCACCTTTTGCCGAACTTGTCGAGCTTGTTGAAGATCCGAGGCTTGAGCCCTTGCGGTATCATCCCGTTGGCCCGTTCCACCTGCCCGTTCGTGCGTGGGTGCGCGACCAGGGGACCCGGACAATGCGTATCGGTGGTTGTCGCGAGAAGTCTCTAAACTTCGCCCCGTGAACTAGGTGCCGTGGTCGGTGATGATAGAATTCGGGACTCCAAAGCGGTGGATGATGTCGGTGAAGAAGAGCACCGCTGCTCGGATCGAATGTTGGTGGCGGGGCGCGCCTCGATCCACTTGGAGAACTTGTCGATGGCGACAAGCGGATGGGTGAAGCCCCCCTGCGCTTTCTTGAGAGGTCCTACTAAGTCCAAACCCCACACGGCGAAGGGCCATGTGATCGGGATGGTGCAGGTGCCCGGCGGTGGGTGCGTCGACGGCGTAATGCGGGCACCCCTCGCAGTGCGCACTACCTCGGTGGCGTCGGCGACGCCGCGGTTGGCCAGATAGAACCCCTGCCGGAAAGCGCTGCCGACGAGGAGGGGGGGGGCGGCGTGGTGGCCACACACCCCGGCGTGGATTTTGCGAACCCGGGGCAAGGCCATCCTCGGCCGTGATGCATCATTGCGGGACCCCAGGGGCTTCGTTTGTAGAGGTCGTCCTCGATGACGATGAAGGACTTTGCTCTTCTCGCGATGCGTCGGGCTTGATTGAAGTCCTCGGGGAGGTTCCCGAACAATCAATCGAGGTATGGCTTTCTCCATCCGGCTTGGGGTCGGCTTCCCAGGATTCTCCCGTCGATCTCCATGACCACAGGGTTTGACGCCTCGGCTGCAGAGGTGACCTTGGACATCTCCCCAGTCCCCGAGGGGGTCGGGCGATTCTCCGTGGCCTCCTCCCATTCGGCGGAGTGTGATGGAGGGAGCCGTGAGGTCCCTTGTGAAGACGTCGGGGGAACCGGGTTCTTCCAAATGGCGATCTTGGCGAGTTCGTCGGCGACCTCGTTGTACCTGCGGACGGCGTGGTTGAGCTCAAGGCCCTCGAACCTGTCTTCCAGGGCGCGCACCGCCTTGCGTGACGCGCGTCCATCTTGGGGTCGTGGCAGCTTGAGTCTTTCATGACCTGGTCGATGACAAGGCTGCGAGTCCCCTCGGACATCAAGGCGCTTGATGCCGAGCTCGATGGCGATCTTCAACCCATTGAGTAGGCCCTCGTACTCCGCCATGTTGTTTGACGCTGGGAAGTGAAGGCGGATTACGTGTCGCATGTGCACCCCCGAGGGGGGAGACAAAGAGGAGGCCAGCGCCGGCTCCATCTTCATCGGGGACCCGTCGAGTACATTATCCAAAGATTCCACAGGAGCAGGGGCGGCGGTAGGCGAGTATCGGTCCATTCGGCGATGAAGTCAGCCAAGACACGAGACTTGATAGCCTCCCTTGGCGCGTAGGAGAGGTTTCCCCCATGAGCTCAACGGACCACTTGGCGACCCGCCACGAGACTTCCCGATTTTGGAGGATCTCCCCCAACGGGAAGGAGGAGACCACGTCACCAGGGGTGAGCGTCGAAGTAGTGCCGGAGCTTGCGCCGGTCAGGACCACCGGCGTAGAGCGGTTTTTGGATCTGCGGGTAGCGGATCTTGGTCTCGGACAACACCTCGGCCGATGAAGTAAACGGCCTTTGGACCGGTAGGGGTGTGGCCCTCCTCACGCCTCTCGGCGACGATGGCCGCCTTGACTACTGCGTTGTTGCGGCAACGTACGCAGGAGGAGGGCTCCCCTTCGGTTGGCGGGGACGAGATCGGGGGCCACTGGCGAGGCGGCTTTGAGCTTGTCGAGGGCCTCCCCGGGCCTCGGAGGTCCGGGAGAAGCGCTCGGACTTTCTTAGGAGGCGATAGAGGGCGGAGCCCTTCTCGCCGAGCCGTGAATGAAGCGGCTTAGAGACGCCCGGACAGCCCATGACTCGTTGTACACCCTTCGAGGTCCTCGATCGGCCCCATGCTCGTTACCGCGATTATCTTCTCCGGGTTGGGCTCGATGCCGCTTGGAGACGATGAACCCGAGGAGCATGCCTCGGGGACCCCGAAGACGCACTTCTCGGGGGTTGAGCTTGACGCTCTTGGCCTTGAGGCATTTGAAATGCGACCTCAAGGTCGAGATGAGGTTGTCGGCCTCGTTGGTCTTGACCACGATGTCGTCGACGTAGGCTTCTACGGTTTCGCCGATGTGGTCTCCGAAAACGCCCCGGCATGCACCGCTGATACGGCCCCCCAAGGTTCCTGAGTCCGAAGGGCATCGTCACGTAGCGATTACATACCGAAAGGGGTGATGAAGGAAGTCGCGAGCTGGTCGGACTCCTTCATCTTGATTTGGTGGTAGCCGGAATAGGCGTCAAGGAAGGATAAGAGCTCACACCCCGAAGTGGAGTCGACTATCTGTTCGATACGTGGTAAGGGAAAAGGGACTTTCGGACATGCTTTATTTAGATTAATGTAATCTACACACATCCTCCATTTCCCACTCTTTTTTCCTAACCGGTCAGGGGTTAGATAACCACTCGGTGGAACACCTCCTTGATGAACCCGGCCGCCAAAAGCTTGTTCACCTCCTCGCCAATGGCCCTGCGCTTCTCCTCGTCAAATCGGGCGCAGACTGTTTCACCGCTTGGACCCGGCCCGATGTCAAGGGAGTGCTCGGCGACTTCCCTCGGAATGCCCGGCATGTCCGAGGGGCTCCACGCAAAGATGTCGACGTTTGCGCGGAGGAAGTCGACGAGCACAACTTCCTATTTCGGGTCGAGGGAGGCGCGGATCTTCACCACCTTGCCCGGATGGAGGAGGCGGGGTCAGGCGGGACCTCCTTCACTCCGTCGGATGGCTCGAACGCGGCCGGCGTGACGCTTGGTGTCGAGGGCCTCGGAGATCGCCACGAGCCTCGGCGTGCTCGACCGCCTCGGCGTCGCGATTGAACAGCGTGTTCGTAGGAGGGGGCCAACGGTGATGACGCCATTAGGGCCCGGCATCTTGAGGAGAAGGTAAGTGTAGTTGGGGGACGACCATGAACTTCGCATACGCGGGTCGTCCGAGGATTCCGTGATAGGTTCCTCGAAAGTCAACCACGTCGAAGGTGATGACCTCCTTGCGAAAGTTCGATGGTGTCCCGAAACAGACCCAGGGAGGTCGATCGGCCCGAGGGGCCCGGCGCGTCTACCCGGCACTACGCCCGAAAGGGAGAGCTATTGGGCCGAGGCGCGAGCGCTCTATCCCCAACAAGGCGAGGGTTTCGGAGTAGAGGATGTTAAGGGCACTTCCGCCATCCATCAAAGACCTTGGTGAGTCGCACGTTGCCGACAATAGGGGTCGACCACGGCGGGTACCGCCTTGGCTTTGGCACGTAGCGGGTGGTCGTCGATGCTGAAGGTGATGGCGTCGGCGGACCACGGCAGTACTGCGGGAGGGCGGGGTGCACCGAGAATATCTCTCGACGCTCACGCTTAATCTGGCGCGGAGTGAGGTTCGCCGCCGCGTCCCCCGATGACCATGAAAAACGTCATGGACCTCGGGGAACTCCTCGCCTTTGTTTTCCCCCTCCTTCTTCTTCTTGCCCTCGGGTGGGGAAGCTTCGATAGAAGCGACAAGCCAAATCGCACTCCCCATGAGTGTGCTTGACGGGGAATTTGTGGGAAAGGGCAGGGCTTTTTGAGCATGTCATCGAAGCCAAATCCCTCGGGGGGGGTCTTGCGGTCGGCCATTGGCAACGATATCGTCCTCGGAGTCCACCTCTTTCTTGCCCTTTTTCCCCTTGTGCTTGTTTTCTTGTTTTTTTCTGGGGCCACGGGTTGCCTCCCCCGGCATTGTCCTCCTTCCGTTTCCCTTTGCCGACGTCGCGGAAAATCGCTCCCACCCCTCCTCGCCGGAGGCGGTTCATCGCCACCTCGAACAGCTCGTTGGCGGTGGTCGGCATCTTCCGGCCCAACTTCGTGGACGAGCTCCCTTGCAGTGTCGTGCCGTCAAGGAATGCAATCGATGATGGCGTGATCTTAGGCCACGTTGGGCAGCTCCGTGCACTTCTTCGAAGCGCCTCGATGAAGTCACGTAGCGTCTCGTCGGGCCTCGCGATTCTGCCGGAGATCCCACGATTCCCGGGCGCACGTATGTGCCGAAATTTCCTTACACGACTAGCTCGGACCGGTCGCGGATTGTGCGAAGATGCGGGAAGAAGATGCTCATAGCCGTCTTCTTTGAATCACCCAAGTGCAGCGGGAGGTTGGGATGATAAGCCGGTCATCGTCCCGCGCCGCCAAGCCAGCATGCCGAGGCGGTAGTCGTTGACCAAACCTCGGGGTTTGTTTCTCCCAGTATTTGGCAAGATTGACCCATTGGAACGGAGAAAAGAAAAGGAACCGTGCTTATTTGGATCTCCCAGTGAAGGCGCTACCCCGGAGATCGGGCATCGTCGCGGCCTGCCGCTATCGGCGCCTTCCACTGCGGCCAAGATCGCATCCGGCCCTGGCTCCGGCTTCCTGCGCGGCGTTGTTGATGACGCCGCGTGCGTCGCCATCGCCGATGCCGCCGCTGTGCGTCGAAGACGCTCGCGGATCGGCGCCGCGATGGGTCCTAATGGACCCAAGCTTCTCATGTCGTGGGCTCTTCATCCTCCTCATCCCTCGGTGTCCGATGCCGGGGAGGCCGAGGCTTTCAGCTTTGGGACGTTAGGGCCTCAGATAATCTCGCAGCATCATCTTGAATCCGGCCCTCCCGGGTCGATGGTTCGCATCGACCGGACGAGGAGGGTGTAGCCGCTGACGCTATGACTTGCGCCAGTGGGAAGATGGGGAAGCTCTCCACCCTCGTCGTTGGCCGATCCTTACATTGACGTCACCGAGGCGTCTTGGCGGCAGCGAGGCTAGAGATGCCCAGCGCCCGCCTGTGGGCATGCTCGTAAGCTTCTATCTCCTGCCGTAACAAGCGACGGTCGCGCTCAAGCTGTCCCAAACTCCAGAATCCATTTCGATAGCGGGGCAGCGAAGTGGCCTCACGAGGGGTAGCTGGTAGCTCGCCGGTCCCGGAGCCCGCATGCCGGGTTGTGGCCCACAGCCCGGGAGGGCCGGGAAGTGTTAGGGTCCTCGGGGGGTGGCGCCCGCGGGAGTCGCTCTGCCCGGCGGGCACAGGATCACGACCTGATCGCCGCCCAGTCGTTGCGTTGCCGCCTCGCCCGAGCTCACCGATCTCCGGTAGAAAGCATTCACGAGAGTCGGATCGTACATGTCGTCACGAGGAGTGAGCGGTGTAGCCAGCGAAGAGCCGCGCTCGGGAGAACCCCAGGCTCCGTGCCCTCGAGGTAAGCGCCCGGTCCGAGATGGATGTAAGCGCTACGCTGATGGCGCCCAGCGCTTTCTCCCTCTGCCTAACCGAGGTGCTCCTCATAGGCGTGGATGGATCCGTCCGGGGATGTCGCATCCGAGGCGCTCAGGTGGGCGCGGCAACCAGCGTGGAGCGCCTCCTCCGAGTCCCATGGCGGTGGAAGCGTCTGGCTAGCGCCGTGCTTGGCCTTGGCGTCAGCCAGACAAATGGCTGGTGTGGTGGCGATGGCGTGCGCGTCGCTGACCCAACGCCGCAAGGTCCTCCTCAGGCTAGCGGCGTCGTGGTGCGTCCCGTCGCTCGGCGGGAGCGCGCCACGGCGCCTCCAGCGGCAGGCTGGCGGTAGGCCACCGGAGCTCGGTCGGGGAGGTCACGGACTCCGTAGGGAGAAGTTCCATGTCGTCTTGGACTCCAGTTGACCACGAACTTCGAGCTCTCCAAACCGGATCGAGGGTCCACTGGTTCCGGCAGTGGAGTGGAGTGGAGTTAGAGTGGGAATCCGCCCAGAAATGTCGTTCTTTGGCCATTCCGGAGTTTTGGCGGGAAGAGCGAAAAGCACGCCTGATCCCCTACAGCGCCAGCCGGTGCTAAAACTAGTGGTCCTAGTACCAACGAGTGAATTTGCGTGCGTGCTCCCAACCTTTGGATGGTGTGCAAGAAGGACACAAGAAGGTTTTTGTATTATCACTGCCAAGGTGCTGTAGGTAAGGGTGTACAAGCGGGTGGAGAGAGGGCGTCCCAAGTCTCGTGTGAGATGAGTGAGTGTTTGCGTTTTTTTGCCAAGGAGATTGCTTGACTTGCTTCCTTGATTTTTCTTGTCCCCGGAAGGACCCCCATCCCCCCTTTTATAGCCAGGAAGGGAGGGACGGGCTTTATAATCTGATGTTTGAATAGGAAAGGCGGTGGTGTGGCGCCGCCTCATCTACCCAGGGGAGCTAGGGCTCCCTCTCTCCTTGTCTTGGCGAGGCCCCGGAGTGCGGGCGGTGGTTTTGTCTTGCACCGCGCCCGCCTCGATGGGCGGGCGCCGTCCCGTGGAGTCGGCTCCTCGTTCTTAGCGAAGGAGGGGCGTGCGCCTCTGCCGAGGTCGGCGTGGGCGTCATGATGGCGTGCCAGTACCGTGGCCTTCTTGTAGCTTTGACTCATCCCCGTCACGGTTCACGAGGACGCTGGCGTCGTTTATGTCGTATCTGGCGTGGCAGCGTAAGGATATAAATGCAGGACCATCTTAAAAGTACGCCACAGCTCACAGAAGCTTTGGGTAATGCGTGTAGGAGACTGAGGCTGCCGTCTGGGGTGGCGCCGTGCTCTGCCCGGGATGCGGCATGCTCCGTATTGGACTTCCAGAAGTGATGGGACACATTACGGGGGTTAGTCATCATGGCCCTCTGTTGCCGAGCCTTGGCCCGCTCTTTGTAAGGATGCGTAGTCGTGGCTTGTGAGCGCGAAGGTGCGGTGTGATGGCAGGGGCGGCTCCCATCACTGCCGAGGGGCTAGCGTCAACGGCCGATCCTTGTGGGGAAGGCGGAGGCGGTAGATATACGTCAAGTCGATGGTCGATCTTTGACGAGGTGATGCGGCGTGTCGTCCAAGGGCCTTAAGCCTTGGGGGGCTCGGTCGGGACGGAGGCGGGAACCCGTCGAGGCCCGTAGGGGAGGCCTCGGGCGGGCGGGGGTGTTAGTGCCGTCAGAGGCCTCGGCAAGGAGGCCTCGGGCGAGGCGGAGGCGTTAGTGCCGTCAGGGGCCTCGGCGGGGAGGGCTCGGTCGGGACGGAGCAGCGATCGCCGCCAGGAGGCCTCCTGAGAGGCTCGGCCGAGTCGAAAGCGGGCGCCGTCAGGAGGCCTCTGGGGAGGCTCGGGCGAGGCGGAGAAAACGAGAACTCGTCAGGAGGCCTTGATGAAGGAGGCTTGGGCGAGGCGGAAAGATCAACGTTTGGTTGAAGTGCTTCCTCCCCTCCCTCCTCGCTGGGATCGTGTCAAAGCTAGAGGCTTAGAACAGCAGGGTACACCACAACCAAAGTCACTCAAGGACGGATTCACAATATATCTGAAATGTTGTAAAGGCTAATTTGGTAGCCTGTACATTCTCTAATCCTCTCCATGTGCGAATCAAAGTCTTTTGGTGCCACTCACATAATCACAATATACATCTTAATATATTTTTGATTAATCTTACTAATCTGAGTCATTTTTATAGGAGCTGGTGCTGCAACTTGTTAGCAGAAATGTGAACTGTACACAGCAGAATTCAGTATCCCCATTGGTGGAGTTAATCGAAGGTGAATGAGCTTAGACCACCAATGCCGGTCCAATGATTATGGTGAACCACCTGGATAACTTCATCTCATAGAAGATCACCTCAGACAATCCAGCATTGGCCAAAAAATTAGGTGCTGACCAAAGGAGTCACTTGAGGGAGATTGCTTAGCACCATTTTTGGTGACACATAAGGCCCATCAGTTTCTGCTTAAGACGAGAAATCAGTGACGAATAATGACCAAGATGGACCCCTATGCTGCTTGATTCAGAAGACACAGCGTGCTTGCCATGCCAAAGCCCTCATTGCTTGTTATATAAAAATAATTGCAACTCATGTTTAGCCATTCTCCTTTTGATCTGTAGTTCTGTATCTTACGTCGTAATAAGAAGGCAAGGACATGGTGCTAGCATAAAAGGTATATCTGTTTCCTATTCTTTCCTAAATCCTACCTTAATAGAGAAAAATCTCATTTCAACATTTTGTATACAGTGGGACAAATTAGTTTGAGGTATTGATGAATTTTGCAAAACAAGAACTCTATGGTCCTAGAGCAGCTATCATTTTTCATCGTCATTTTTATATTTTTCATTTGGACATTGGTACCGATGCAACTTTTTATTTTAGTAGGAGGTTATTACTCCTTTCCTGTGTCTAAAAATTCAAAACGCACACGCACACACACACACACACGCACGCCCTAAGCATTCTGAAAATAATAAGATAATTAAGATAGTAAAAACACAGCAAGAAGGGAAGAGAGTAAAGGGTTGCTCTTTTCAGAAAGTTATTATTACTATCTTCTTCTTGCATGGTATCATTTACACCTAAACACTTTATTTTCCTTGCACTGAAGATTTATATGAAAGTGTCGTTCTTTCTGATCAAGAAATTATTAAATAGGGAGTTATGGTCTGCACTCGTGAGGTGACCCTTAAGCATCTGTGAAGCTTACATAGCCTGAATACCATTAGTTTTAAGCAAAACTCTGATGCAGAGAGTAATAAAAGACATTAGAATATAGCTTTTTATTAATTGTTCAATCTTTGATCATTCCTCCCATAGAACTTTAGCTGCTGCTATGTTTGATAAGTAAAGATAGTGTTAAAAGTTCCTGATGTCGTTTTTATGCAATCTGGCCTTTGAGACCTTGGTTTTATGTTTTATCTGTAAGGTCCTGCATCTTTAGCTTGTCTAGCAGTTTTTCTCTTTTCCTTTATGGTAAACTGGTATCCCAGCTTGTAAAACATTTTATGCCACACTCTGATAGGGATCGTTGCATCGTGCCCTAGCGCTCTATCTTCATATGCTCAGAGCTGGTTTCATCCATCCATAATCCAAATTTAGATACATAAAATATTCAGTTTGTTTTATCATATTTTGCTTTTATACAATCTTGAAGAAGACAACCAAAATACGTGATCTAAGTGAACACCTTATATTACACTTCACCAATATTATTTCTGAAACATCATTCAAAGATCAAACAATGTTGGTGCATCCTCCAATTAAATTTGACGCTTATGCCTTCTCTCAGCTTGTTAGTAGTCATTCTTGCAATTGCTAAAATATATCAACTAAGTAGGAATTACATTACATATTTATTCCATGGTAGCGCATTTCTACGTCAGCAGGCTCATTTCTATGTTAGCTCATGTCTCCAAGCAACTTAAAGGAGTTGAACTTAACCATTTCCTTTGTCTCACAGGCTGATTGTTTCCAACAAGGGCGGCAAAGCCGCTTAGTTTTCTAGTATTTTCTGAAACCAAATGCTTACAAGTTTGACCAAATTTATATAAAATAGTTAAAATATATTTTCTTAATAAATCGATTTGAGATGTAAAATAGGAATAGTAATATTTTATTTACTATAAACCTCGATCAAACTTAAAACCACTTTTAACAAGGATGGATACTATACTTGCATCCTTTTTGTGGATGGATGGAGTAGATGTTTAGCCATATTTTTATTTGTTTAGTTGCTCATTGTCATTATTCATTTGCTTGTACTCCCTCTGTCCCATAAAGTAATACAAATACGGAATCTGTGCCGGTCAAACTCAAAGTTTAATTAAATTTATAATAAAAAATTATTAGCATTTTGTCTCTATATAATTTTATTATAAAAAAATATTTTCCTATGTCTAATCTAATGATACCCTTTTTATCATAAACATTTGTATTTTTTATATGAATTTAGTCAAAGTTCAAACTATTTGTCTTTTTTCGAAAAGCTGAAAAATTTCCTTCTTTCGAGGATAAGAAATGTTACTAGATTGGACCAGAAAAAAGTGGCATAATAGTACCTCCATTACTACGAGCATAGAGTAGGGCACGTGGTTTTACTAAGAATAATAATGCACCATATATATTCCAAATTAGAAATCACCTTTGGCTTTTTACATCCAATTTTGCTATTTATCTATAAGTTTGAGGGTGTTCTAGAAATTGGGTTGGGGGTCACGAGTAATAAAAATGCTATTTAAAAAGATATAAGTTATGTTAAAGGGTATATAATTTGAAAAGGAAGGAGTAATATTGATGAATTATTAAGGAAGAGTATTACTTTGATTTCATTTTTATCCATGATCCAAACTCATAGTTCAATTTATTTTTTAATTTGTGAAATCATTAACACAGCCGGTATTTTCCTTAATCTTATAGTTCGTCATTGGGATCTAAAAAGCCGCTTTCAAATTATTAGCCAATAATATTTGTTTCTTATATAAAATTAGATGGGTCCTGTTCCCGGCTCAAGCACACTGGTCAGGTTCTTCCGGGCCGGTTCTTCAAATTCTAAACCAGCCGGCGGCGAACCCGGCCAAATTTAAGCAAATAACATTTACGGATGTTTTTACCAAATTTTGTTTATCACCGACTTATTATAAGGCCATTCTACCACTTATGTTATAAGCCCGATGTTCAAAAATACTTTAAACATACGATTTTACGTAAAGAAATATTGTTGGCTTATGTTTCGAAACTTTTTTTAACTCAAACGAACATACTCCAACTGTCATACTACAAAGTGGTGTATGCACTGTATGGTCCTTTTCCCTGACAGCCCAACCATGCTGTCTGTGGCTTTGTGCACGCACTTGCCGTCTCGTGACGTGAGTCGTGAGAGTTCTCCACCTGCTGAGCCGCTAGATTCCGCGCGCAGGCTCCTGCGCCTTCAGAAGCTTCCACACCCGTCGCCAGACCGCTCTCGTCGCCTCCTCTATCCAGACGCTTCTCTCTTCCCTTTTCTCTCCTCTTCTCCTACTCTCCTCCCTCGCACCAAACAAACCTCACCGAGTCGCAACCACATCGAGAACGCGAACGGCCAAGCGAGAGCGAGTCTCCTGCGATTGAAGAGCGCGGGCACGCCAAAGCGGCGAAGCGCGAAGAAAAAGGAGGAAGGAAGCAGAGCAGCAGCCATGGGGCTTGACTACTACAAGATCCTGGGCGTCGACAAGGGCGCCACCGACGACGACCTCAAGAAGGGCCTTACCGCAGCTCGCCATGAAGCATCCCGACAAGAACCCCAACAACAAGAAGGAGGCCGAGAACAAGTTCAAGCAGATCTCGGAGGCGTACGAGGTAAGTGGGCGTCCGAAGAAGATCCACGCCGATTCGTCTCCCAGCCTGCCCAATCGAGCTCGGCAATGTCGCGACGTGCTCTGACTCTCTGTGTCCGTCGTGCAGGTGCGAGCGACCCGCAGAAGCGCGCGGTGGTGTACCGACCAGTACGGCGAGGAGGGGCTTAAGGGGCAGGTGCCGCCGCCGGCGCCGGCGGGGCGGGCCCCGGCGGCGCAAATCCTCTTTCCACCGGCGGCGACGGGCCGAAATGTTCGGTTCAACCCGCGCAACGCGGAGGACATCTTCGCCGAGTTCTTCGGCGGCTCCAGCCCCTTCGGCGGGTATTGGGCGGCGCCAGCATGGGAGGCGGCGGCATGGGGTGGGATGCCCGGCATGCGGACTGGCGGACGAGGTTCTCGTCAACCATCTTCGGGGACGATATATTCGGCTCTGCGTTCGGCGGCGGCCCGAAGCGGGCACGGCATGCACACCGGCGGGCGGCCCGTGAAGGCGCCGGCCATCGAGTTGAAGCTGCCGTGCAGCCTAGAGGAGCTCTGGCATAAGGGCACAACTAAGAAGATGAAGATTTCCAGGGAAGGTTGACGCCAGTGGGTAAGCGCCTGCTTCTCTCTCATCTCGGTCTCAGCATTGTTTATTTACCACTGTTGTTGATTAATAGTATAGTATTTGATTGAAACTGAACTTAAATGCATTGTTTATTTACTGTTGTTGATTAATAGTATTTGATTGAAATTGAACTTGAATGCAATAGATGACGGCCTTTGAAATTGCTCACGTTAACTGATGAACTGGTCCCTGTCAGATTTATGCTTGGTTGATTTCTGCTGTTGGAATTTAAGCTGAACCTGCATGTATATGTGTAGTAGACGCCTTTAAGAACTGTTCAATCTTTGTGGTACATGATATCCATACTCCCCTCTGTCCTAAAAATGAGAGTACAATTCTTTTGAATCAAGTGAAATTTGACCAAATTATAGAAGATGGCATCGACATCTATGTCTCCTGATAGGTTTACTATTCCATAATTAATCTGATGGCATTAAAATTGTTTTAATCCTGAACCAAATACAATTGCCTTTGTTTTGTGACAGGGGGAGTAATTTGTCAATTTTTCGTTGTTGATGGTGTGTTAAGCTAAGCTACTTTCATCTAACCATTGGCAGTGGTTAGAGGTCATGTGGAAAGCTTGTCGCTTTTGGTTTGTGGGGATGTTTTTATCTATATAAGGACCCAGTTCTTGCTTGCCCTTGTTTTCACCTGCCATCATAGATACATCAACATTACCTGTGGTTTGAGCTTTTACTGCTTTAGATGTGTCGTTTGGATTGATTTGCATTTGCCATTTGGATGTGTTTGCATTTTGCCATTTTGGATGTGTCAACTCTACTGCTTTTAGCATCGGTAGGCCAGTTGAGAATTGATTTGCATTTGCCATTTTGGATGTGAGCTTTTACCACTTCATCGGTAGTTAGTTTTGGGCATTTGCCATTTGGATGTCAACTTGTTGGGTCTGTCAGTCCATGAGCTTGCTCCAAAACAAGAAAGCTGAGCTCCATTTGCAGCTTGTGTACTGACCACTGCTGTGTGCATGCAGGAAGACAATCCCAGTGGAAGAGATCCTAACGATCGACGTGAAACCTGGAGTGGAAAAGAAGGGCACCAAGATCACCTTCCCGGAGAAGGGCAACGAGACGCCCAACACGATCCCAGCGGACCTCGTCTTCATCATCGACGAGAAGCCGCACCCGGTGTTCACCCGCGACGGCAATGACCTGGTGGTGACCCAGAAGATCCCGCTGGCAGAGGCCCTTGACGGGTTACACCGCGCACGTGACGACGACTGGACGGGCGCAGCCTGACGGTGCCCATCAGCTCCGTGTGATCCACCGGGGGTATGAGGAGGAGGTGCGCGGCGAGGGCATGCCCATCCCCAAGGACCTCCAGGAAGGGCAACCTCCGGATCAGAGTTCGACATCAAGTTCCCGTCGAGGCTCACGTCGGACCAGAAGGCCGGCGTCAAGAGGCTGCTCGGGCAGTAGAGCTGCGCGGTGTGCTGTTTATGTTGTGTATCAGACATTTTCGTGTTAGTTTGATCTTGGACTGGTGGATGCTGCCATTTGCAGCGTCCGTGCGAGGAGGACGAGGACGAGGCCACCATGTTGTGAAGTACAGAACAGCTAGTGCTATTATGGTTGAGAACTTGAGTTGCATAGCATAGAAGTTCGCTTGGCCATGGGTGTGTGTGTGTTCACTGGTCCATGTCGTTGCAGCTTTTGCAAAGGGTGGATGGAATAATTGTTGAGCACATGCATTCTCTGTAATCCCTCATCAAAGAATAGAATTCTAGGATTAAATGGGTTGGACTATATTAAGTTTGACCAAACTTATAGTAATAATATGCCGATAAATGGGTTGGACGTGTAGTAAATTTGTGTTAGTGATATGTTGGGTAAACTTTAGGTTTACTAGAAAATACATGTTTTAATTTTATTATAAATGGTTGGGTAAAGTAAACACTTGTTTAAATTGGTTGATTATTTTTTAAAAGATATTGTTCAAAAAACAAAGCTGCTTAATCGTTCAACTTTTAAAAAGTAATAAGATACATTATTCCAAACGGCTGATAATAAGTCAGCTGCTGAAGCGTGGTTACCATGGGATTTTTAAGAACTCGAATAAAACATCTTAGAATTATAGAATCCAATCCAGATAATACAGAATAAAACAACTCAGAATTATAGAATCCAATCTTAAACAAACATTTTATACCTTAATAACACATACATAGAATCTAAGAAACATCAGACATTATTTCTTCATCGACCTAATAATTGTATTTTATATACTGTTTTTGTAAATGATGGAGGTACAGCGAGATGGGAATTTCGCGCGGCAAAGGTGGAAGAAAAATTACATGATATTGATGAACTTCTAAACTTTCTTACATTGCGATTATGCGCGTCAGTTTGGTCTTGTTATTGACTTCATCTTTCATCTTACTGTCGCCTCTTTTAGTAAAAGCTCTTCTCGACCCAAATGGTATGGCGGATCTTATTGCCCTGCAATGTCTCTCAGTCTACTTACTTACTTGTATTATATGTATACTAGAAACACCCACGGCTTTGCTGCACCAAGCTTTGAAAGATTGGCCAGTTTATCTCTTTGCCGTGTATGGCCATTGGCCGTTTCTACAGGACTTATAAGTCGGCCGATAAGCCAAAACACCGTAAACAATGATTTTACGTGAGAAAAAATCTTCCGCCGGTCGATAAGCCGAATGGCTTTAGCCGAAAGCGAACAAGCCTCATTGTCTGTTTTTTTCTTTGTATTTAAACACATGAGTATGAATAATGGTAGCTAAATTGTTCTTTATGCTGTGTATTATTGTTTTTTATTTGTGTTATTTGAAAATTATCATTTGTGGATGATTGTATGTTAAGCATGGTTTTTCATTTTGTTGTTTATACTTTTCAAGTCCTACAAAAGATTGATGGAAACTCTCTTTTAATCGATTTATTATTTGAGCATGGAATAATAATTTTTTGAAACATTTGAAATTTATATAAAATTTTTGTAAGGAGTTGTGAATATCACGGAGGATCCACAAACCAAATTTTATAATTTAAGATTAATATTTTAACATGTAGAAATCATGGAAGTTTCATTTATTAATTAAAAGAGGTTATTCTAAATCATTCCAAATTTCTTTATTTCCAATTTTCTATATTTTCTATATAGAGTATATCATAGAGAGGCTACACAAATTTTTATAATTTTACGAGTTGTATTTATTTTTTGTATGAAATAAACAAAATCAGCATATCATAGGGAAATAATAAAAGACAGAAAAAGAGAAGACTTTTTTGGGCCAAATCTGGCCCATTTCGGCCCGTGTACAGCCCAAACTGGTAGCAGGCCGGCCCATACAATGGCCTGACGGTGGGGTTATATTTGCAAAGATCGATGGCTGTTTGCAAGATTTTTACGAGAGAGGAGGATGAATTTGCGGGTTGTATTTTCTAGAGTTTGAGTTTGAGGGATTTTTGCAAATAGCTATTACTGCCCGAAGCTGGGCCGTTTGTTGGGGCCGATCAGGACGGTCCGAATTATGAGGCGACGTGGCCTCCGGCTTCCCTGACCAGAATGGAGGCGGGATTCACTATAAAGAGATAGGGTAGTTTAGAACGTGGAATTTTTTTATTATTCTTGCATTTCTTCTATGAAATCAAACTGGGTTTTTGGTAAAATTTCAATACCTCATCCTAAAAAAAAAATATTAGTGTTCAAACAAGTCATTTCAAAGCCTCTCCATTCAATCTGCATGATCTTAGGGTGCCCTTGTGCATGACGATCTTTGCATTTGAAGCTCTCTCTGTCCAGCCTAGGTCTTGTAGATATCGTCATGGTCATCATCATAGTATGTCGGAAAGCTGCGCTTGTATACTCAACAATCCAATGCCTGCCCGACCGCCTCCGCCCACCGGCACGGACTGCTGCCGAATCTGGCTTCTCCAAGGTTGCACTTTGCTGCACTCGCACACTTTGCCGGGAATCGGTGTGTCACGGTAAAGACACGGACACAAGCACGTCTGTATGAGGAATCATGCGGCCAGCCCATGCTCTTCCCTGCCTCCCCCTCAGCGGCTTCACAGCGGGCCCAGCTCAGCCACACACACCGCTGGGCTGGGCCCATCTCGGGCCTGCCTGGGTCAGTAATCTCTGACGACAGACAAGTTAGGTTTTGTTTGGGGATGGGGAAGAGAGAGACAAAAGTTCTCGTAGCCAGCTCGGGTTTCAGATTTTGTGAATATCAAGCATTCACAGCCAAAAGATTCGTCTCGCGATTTACAACCAAACCACGTAATTGGCTATTTTTTTACTAACATTTAACGCCTCCATATGCGTAGAATCGACGTTGATTTATAGACGTAAAATTTCTCAGAAGATTTCGCTTCAGCGCAAGAAATATCATTCAATCGCACTAACCAGCCAAAAGATTCGTCTCAGGATGTACAACTAAACTATGTAATTATTTTTATTTTAATACTCTTTACATGCGGGTATAAATTGATGTGATGGAGAGAGAGTGAAAACTTGAAGTTGGGGAAGTGAACAAGGCCTGCCCACTCCTGCTGCTACTGGTCCAACGGTGGTCCTACCATCCCACGACGATTCCGCAGGCCGACAGGTCCACTTTTGCCACGTCGCCACCGCGTGACGGCAGGTGTCTCGCGCTCGCGCCTCGTCCTGCCCCACACGTCATCCTCTGCGCGGCGAAATTTCACGCTCACGGCGGTAGAGTCACAGTCCGTGGAGTGGGGACGACCTGACCGCGTCTGCCTGCTCACCTCACCTAGTAGGCTCCCCTCCTGGCGAGCCGTCGTGGGACGGCGACCGCACGGCGAATAAAAATACCAGCGGCGTCCCCACCCCTCCCTCCTCCTCCTCTCTCTCCACCTCTCACCCAAGCACGGTCTCACCTCCCCCAGATAAAAGAGAGAGGGCCTCGCTTTCCTCCCTTCTCTCCCCCAGCAGCTTCCCTCTCCTCCCTCCATCTCGGCAAAAAAAAAAAATCCGCGGCGAGCCCGATCCGACTACCCCCACGCCGCGGAGGCCGCGCGAGCTGATCGCGTCGTGGGAGGTGGGGAGAAGGGAAGAGGAGCCGTACCCGTCCCTAGCGCCGGACCCGATGGACTTCCGGAGCACTGGATCTCGCGCCTGGCCGCCGCGAAGGCTTCTACGCGGCGCAGCTCGGCCACAGCGGTGTGGCCGCCGCGCTCCCCCTCCCGTGTGTTTCCGTTCCCGTTCCGCTGGGTTTGCCTTTTGCCTTCGTAGTGGGAGAGAGAGGGGGGAGTTTCTGACCGCTTCACCCTGTTGGGCTTTGCTTTTGCGGGCGCAGATCGGGCGGGGAACATGGAGGAGCTGGACATGGACGAGGAGAATAGGCCCGGAGTCCGCCTTGCCCCTACTGCTACGAGGACCACGACGTCGGATCCTCCTGCGCGCACCCTGAGGAGGAGCACCCTTCGAACCCCCCTGCCGCGGTGAGTGCCCTGCCCTCCACCGGGTGCCTTTAGTCTCACGTGTTCTGCTTCCTGTGATGGATGGCTTGGCTAGAGAGGATCAATCAAATTCGTGTTTGACTGCTTGGTTGACCTGGGACTGTGGCCTCATCATGGATTACATGGGTTGAGATACCTTTGTTCTGATTGAATTTAACTATCAGCTCGCTGCGTGGACTTGCATAATGAATTTTAAAAAAGATCTTATGGACACGAGAAGTATTAGAAAGATGGTATACTTGATAACCTTGCATGATCTTTCCCTCTGCCTAAATGAAGGTAGAGTTTTGGGATGTCAGTATATGACCCTCTAGAGCTATTGCTGTCGGTAGCCCTTCTAGGAAATGCAAATGAAAGCTGATTTATCATTCTCAGTGTTATATAAGCCTGTGGCTTGAGCTTTGTCAACATACAACTCAGGACTCAAGCCTGCTGGCATGAAAAGCTTACAAATAGGCATTTGGAGGAGAAAGGCCTCAAGTTTGATCCAAAGAATGAAACACGCTGTTTTGTACTAGTGGGAAGTTTAACATCAGCCTTGGAAGGAGCACAAATAACTCAGTATCAGGGTAACTCTGGCCACATCCTAAGTTGTAGACTTTTGAGCCTTAGTTGCCTCCAATGTTAGAGGATCTGCTACGTGCACGATTTGAGTACCTCCTTCTCTTAACCTCAGTTGAATTGATCTTTATTTATCCGATTCTCCCCAAAAATTCGTGTGTAAGCTTACAGCCAATAGCATGGATGAAACTGACATTAATGATGCTGTCGCTTTATGCCGTAATGATTCATTTGTTGCCTGCTTTCTCTTGCCCTTGATTTTTCCACTGCCACTTGTGGCCTTGCCCTGTTTGCTCTGAGATGGTTACTAAGGATATGGTTAACCATATTACTATGCAACATGGATATTTATTCAAGTAACCCTCATATTGTGCATATGTAATTCATGATTCTTGAGCTCACCAGTTGATATGCATAAGAATGTAGCGGGTCAATTTTACAAATTTCTTTGTTCCTTGAAACTCATTCGCCTTCTGACCTCCTGCAGAATCAAGCCGCCGTCATGCAGATTCATATTCCAGGCAGCCAGGCTCTTTCTTTTACTGAGCCGAGATCTACGGAAGCCCATTTGCAGGTGCTTCTAGGAGGCGGACATAGGCCAAGCAACAATAACAGCACAAATATTTCTGCTGATCCTCTTCTATCATCATTCGCCTTTAGCTTCCTACATCAGATGCAGAGCAAACATCCAAATCGGCTATTTCCATTCTGATGATGCTACGATTCTAGAAACACCTGCTCAGGCACGGAAGTTAAGGTATATATATATTTATACATATCCATGCTTAAAATGAAACACTGGTAGTGTTACTGATATATTCAAGTTGATGGGCTTAAAAACATCATTTTTCACCCAGTCAGCGAACACCATAATCTTCATGTTACTTTCTGACTAGTTTAGAGTATCTGAATGGTCTTGTGTGACAGGGAAATCTTATGTGGCCTTGCAAATCTGGAGCCAGTAGTTTTTAGTCTAGATGAGCTCATGTTTCCCTTCGATAGATGCCTTCTATTGAATAATAGGTTTTTCCAAGCAGCATGTTGGTTTTATTGAAAAATGATAAGCAGTGCAGTAACAAACTTCTCTTTCGCCTTTTTGCAACTTGCTATTTTTGTAAATGCGTAGATGAAACAGGGTGTTCGCGTAGCGATTATTAAATCCTACCCATCTTCCGATTGATTATACAGAGTTCGGGTCACCCGCTGTTCTTTTTGCGGGCACAGCACGATTCTTCCCTCACAAGTGAAGAAAGGAGCGGAGACGGAAGCAAGCCAGTGTCAGAGCCACATTCGTGCAAGACCTGCTGCTCTCTACTCTATTTGGGGACTAATAAATCAGGGCGGCCGAAGTTATCACTAGAGGGCGCTTCCCGGTGCAGGTCCGCAAAGACTAGCGTGCTCCACCGAACTTGCTGGATTCCTGGATCGGAACATGCCCGCGCATCCGGGTTGCTGGCCTTCGTCCCTCCAGTAAGGTGCAGAGTTGATGTGGGATTGATGTATCTTCTAAGTTATTGTAAGCCGGTCTCATCTTTCGCAGTTCCTTCACAACTGACGATCAGCATGTGGTATGCATGCAAGTCGCGGTTGTGCTGTACCTCATCTATGTCAGAACCCTGAAGCATCATTGGTTTTCTTGTACCAACATAATAATAATAATGTCACAACAGCGGATGGCTATATATATACACCGAAGTGTGTAGGACAGTAGGAGTAACTTAACGAGTCCGAAACTGTCTCAGATTTGGATCACGCTTAGTCCATGTGCAGAGGTCTGCCTCTTTTGTGTGATCTCTGATCTGGCCTTATCGTAAACAGAAAGAAAATTCGATCGGTTTGCTGTTGATGACGGCACGAGCGGCTGTCTCCATTCAAAGAATGTTGAGCAGCGTCTGCTGCAAAAAGGAAAAACGGGATCGGAACTTGATCGTTGATCCAACCCACAGCTTTCAGCGGCGTGGAGGTCCGAATAGACTCAGGATGCGAGGTGTTGCCCGCTCTGCGGCGTGCTGCGAGCCCGTGATGCAAGCTGGACGCAGCTATCAGCAGAGGCCAGAGTGGAAGGAGAGATTTGGGCAATCAATTATGACAGACTCCACAATTATATCAAATATAAAAATCCCAGTTCATAGAACTGCTGGAACCCGGAGAGATCTCTCTTTGAGTTATCCGAAACTTCCAGGTTCCACTCGCACCAATTATCAATATGATATATTTGATATATGACAATTCATGTAGCTTGAGCATATGAACGAGCTCAACACTTCACAAGAAAGTAGGAGTAACAACCAACAAATTATCGTATCTTTTCATATTGCAAACATGCGTGTGCAAGTCCACAAGTTACAAGCATATACGTCCAATAAAAGGTAGGACATGCTAGCATCATCATTTTAACTAATCTAAAGAGTCTTATTTCATCTCTCGATCCTCCAGCTGGAAAAAAATAGGCTGGTGGATATGTGTTGGCTGATAAAAAAGATGCCAGAGGGAAATACCTTGAAGATTCCCAACGATACGAGATATATCACACAAATATCTCATGAGTAAGCACATGACAGCTGCATTTGTCGCTCTTAACTATCCAGACCATGCAAGAGGAGCTACCCCATGGCTAACAGAGCTCAACCTATCATGCTGGGGGTTATATTCTACTTTGCAGGCTGGCCTGCAGCCACCATACGGAGTGCAAGGGAGCCCTCGACTTGATCCTTGAGTAACCCATTCATGCAACCTTTCAGCAATGTCTACTGGATGGTTCTGCACTGACTGAGGACCCAAGTGATGAAGCACCATGGGAGCACTGCCATGCTTTGTTGATTAAGGACAGCAACAATAGTAGCTGGATTGCTGGAAGGGCTTCCATAAGCAGCACGTTGGTCTGTGCATTCCCTTGTACTGTATATGATGCTACAATCAAGATGGATTAACCCTTGCTTGGCTGAGGTACAAATGAGCCATTGCCGAAAGTGAATGAAGTTGTTGATGCTGCTCCCAATGGAACAGAAACTGTGTTGTTTTGCATAAATAGGAGCAGCTTTCATGATGCTTCCGCTTGGATGAGGAAATTGTAGAGGGAGAAGTGGGCATCTAATGCCGCCCCCAGTGCCTCAATGTTACCACATGCAGACTGATGAGCCCATATGGAGGATATACTAGTGTGACCTGTGGTGTGCTATGAGTATGTGGAGAGGACGTTTGCAGCTGAACCATCTGTGCTGGACCTTGCTGGATATTGCTGTACTGCTGCTGCTGTACCACCTGTGGCTGTGGTTGCCTTGCCTGAGACTGCTGGACCGGTTTGATGTTGCCATTGATGCTGCGGTTGAGCGTGAGAACTCTGGTGCCTGACTGGTTACCTGGGGTACCTCAACTACAGTCTGTGGCTGAGTTTTCAGTGTGTGTCTGCACAGATTGAGCAGCAGCTTGGTACATTTGGGCCTGTCTGTGCTCCAGATGACTTTGGCCTGTAACACAGTACACAGCAGTTGGTTTAGAGCACTGCTGGTCTTGGACTGGGGCATCAGTTGCTGTAGAATAAGGCCACTGCAACTTTGGAATTGCACAGCAGGAGAATGAACAGCTTTTACTTGCGCAATGGCACAAGGGCAACCTCATTTTTCTCTTAGTCATGAAAACTGATGGTGCAGTACTTTCACTCTTGTGCGAATCCTCATGTACTATCTGAAGTTTGCTCATTTTTCTTTCTGAGTTTCAGCAAGCTCCTGCTTTTCCTGAACGACTTTGCACAGATTTCCTGAACCTGTCCATGAAATTAGATCCAGTTGTGAGTGAAACTCCAAAAATGTTATCAGAGTTAACGAGAACATAAGTTGGCCATAACTGAACAAGGTAAAGAAAAATGCAGAGGATGTCATCAATGAAGTTTATCTTGGCAGTCTGCCACAATTTGAAAATCTACAGAAAATAGGCAATGTTACAACTAGCGATACTATCAGATCTGTTCTTTTCTTTTTCCTTTTTTCTTTTTTTTTTTCCTTTGTTGGGGCTGGGGGTGGGGGATACTCTAGGAAATACAACTGCTAATCTATGTGCACTAAGCTGATAACGTGTGTTACTAAGAGTACAAAGATTCAGTTTGATTTTTTGATGCACCACCTGCATGAGTGGTGCTAAGATTCGATGGGCTTGTATATTCTGACAGATCCCAACAAATCAACAAAGTGTGTGTCTGCAGAAACTGATCTAATGTGCATTTCGATGAATGTCTAACGATTTAACTGAAAATCACTCCAACGTACTTTCAGTTACACGATTTAATTGGAAAACATAAAATCCATTCCCTCTCCCCTTTTTTTTGAAAGAGAAGATCTCAGCTTTTTGTTATACAACACTATGGCAAAATAAACAATAGCCTATAAGAAACAGGAAATGGAATCTAGTTACAAAAAAATTGAAAACCAAACATAGTGTGTTCAGAGTTTATGGTGATGATATTCCACAGTAGACAGTAGGGCATCATGCAACAGAGCTCCAAATAAAATCAAAGTACTTTTGATATTTCCAATGGGATCTTAGGTGGTAAGGTTTTTTAGGTGATAAGTATTTTCCTAATTCATTGGCTCCTTTATAGTATAGATAAAAAAGATATACCCTTTCACTTGCTTTTCAAGGCACTGGAAGTTTGAGACGGCTTCGCTATGATAATCCATCACTGCCACTGTAATTCTCCAATGGACCTTTCCAGCTTATAGCAATAGTAACTCCAGGGACAGCCTACCGCTGGATAACTTCCAGTGAATTCAGCAAGTTATCTGCTTGTTTCTTCATGCAGGTTTCTATAGCGTCTGTCACTATTTCTTTAGAAATCTTTTCTTGCTCATGGAAATTAACAAAATGACATCAACAGTCTGTTCTCCTGAAAATCCTGATTCATTGGGATAATAAACATATTAGACCATACAGCAGGATGAACATAAAAGTTTATAGTAATATAAGTTGAACTGTAGCCAAATTAATAGAGAATAGGAACCACAGCAAACTTCACGGGTAAGTTTCCTAAGGCAGTTTTGCACCTGATTGTCATGCTACCCTAACTGCACCAAGAGACCCGAATCTGAAAAGTCATCAGCGAACACAAACGAGAAATCTCCACCCGAAACTGGCTAATTCGTCCAATCCTTTTACTCCAACGGTCCAGAACAATCAGACAGCAGAACCAAGCGTACCCAAACCCTACGCTTCAAAAGCGTTTACTGAACATCCAAAATCCGTAGTCACACACAAGCAACAGACGATGACCCCACCACAACCGTTGGCACAAATCAGAACAGACAGGCAGCAAGGTGCACCCCATCCACCCCAGAACGAGCAACGAACCGGCCGCTCTTGTCAACGCACCACGCGCACACGAAACCACTCCACAACGGTTTTGGCACAAATCAGAACAAGGCAGCGAGGTGCACCATCCCCCGGCAAAGAGCAACGAACCCGCCGCTCTTGTCAACGCAGCACGTCCACGCGCGCACGGGAAACCACTCGGATCGAAAGCGTCAGGGGCGGACCCCCAAGCCCAAGACCAGCGTGAGGTGCGGAGATCTCGCGCGGCAGACAGATCGGGAGGCGAGCGGGCTTCGTACCTTCTGGCGGAGCGCCTGGTCGAAGGAGCAGCGCTTGGGGTCGGGCGAGAGGCCGAAGGCGCCGGAGACGGATGCGGCGGCGGGGCGTGCCGGAGACGCCATGCTTTGGGGCGGGCGGCGGTGATCGGCGGCTGCGCTAGGGTTTCCTTCCTCCCTCCGGGGCAGGGGGACGGCTCTGCGGTGGTCAGAGGATTCGCACGGGAAGGGAAGGGAAGGGAAGCGATGCGACGACGAGGAGGCGTGGGCGAGGTGGAAGCCAAGAGAAAAGAGGGAGTAAAAGCTAAAGAGCGCTCGAAAAAGCGGTGCAAAGCGAGCGGGCGGCGGGGGCGACTAGCGAGTTCCGGTCCGAGGCCGCGGAGGAGCGCGGAATAAATACGGCGCCGTGCCGTGGAGGCGTGGACCCGTGGATGGGATGGTGGTGTGGTGGGGGAAAGTGAAAGGACTCAGGAGGGCGGCTCGGCACGCGCGCACGGCGCGGCGGGCCGGCAGCCACGCGACCCGAGCTGGTGAACGCGGGCGGGGCAGGGCATCTGCTCCCGCTCGCGGTTTGCTGCTGGTCAGGTCCGGGACCGTGCGGGCAGCTGCCGTGCAGCCGAGCCGCTCGTGATCCGCGCGGGTCAATGCCGCCTACCCTCTGCCTGGTTTTATGCACCGCACGCGAGGCGTGTGAGAGTTCAGGCACGGCCAATGGACGCGGACGGATCGCCAGCCGCCGCCGCGATCACCGTACGGCTGCAGGTACTGCTTCTACCTTTCGCGGGGTCGCGCCTCACCGGCGTGTTTCACGACTTGCGGTCGTCTTGGCTGCCCGCCTCCGGCGGATGGCCGGTGGAATAGCGCGCGGACACGGCTATGTGAAAAGTTGACGTGGATAGGATAGGAATGCGCGCGCCCATCACCGCGTCCTAATCCCGTGCGCCACTGTAGATCATATACTAGTGGTTTGCAGTTAGACCCGTGTAGTAGGTGCAGCGCCGACATCATTTTGGCTCCAGCGGCTGCTGCCTGCTGCGTCGATCCGACGTGCGCTGTTTGACAGCAACGACACGGGACGTGAACATTATGCATGCGTTCAAAATTGACGGGCAGGGTGTATTGACGTGCTGGCCGCCGAAAGAAAGGCCCATTGACAAGTCCATGGTATCCAGTTGCTTACCAAAACCCAACTTGTTTTTCTTTTATACAAGACCAAAACCCAACTTGTTGTGTTCAATTATAGGAGCATGTATATGGATCAGTATAAGATATAATAATGCTGCACTCGCATCTAAAAGATTTTGCAATTTGCCCGCTTGCTTTTCCAAACCCCGGACGTTGATCTCGCGCCCGAAAGCTGCAAGCGTGCCCCACAGGCTCTGCCAGTGGCCACAGCACGGCCACACAAGAACCAAAAGAGAGAAAAAGACGGCGTTGCGTTGCGTCCCGGCTTTCTGGAGGATGCTGCTGCCGGGCCACGTTGCGGCACCGTACATGCCAACATGTGGCTCGGCTCTGCCGCGGATAGGCACAGCGAAGCGAATCTGCAAGTGAGCCTTGTTAGGTTGGTGAAAAAGTTGCGTTGACGGCGATAGCCGAATTTCGTTTGTATTTGCGCAAATATTGTCCGTCGTGGCATGTGGTACCAAACAGGTCGATCGGCGTGATTCTACAAGCTAAGCAGAGTATAATTAGTTATCTTAGCGTTTAATGCTACGCTCGTGCGGGTGAGGTGATGTGATGGGAAAGTTACATGAAAGTTGCATCACGCGAGAGAGACATGAGCCTAGATGTCACGCTGACTTGGATTCGTGAAATCATAAGAAACCGGCTGGGGGTTGGTGGGGTGGCTGCCGGCTCGTGACGTTCCCCTCCTCCTTGCCCAGCCACACGAAATAAAAACCTGGTGAGTCTCTGCTGGGCTGGGCGGGCACGCAACGTGGAATATGATAGGGTGTGCGGGTGGGGATGTGGCTGGCGACGCCCCGGTGATCCCTTTCGCCGGGCCACACAGTGCCGCATCGCGCCACCGCCCACCGGCAGCCGGGGGAGACATGTGCGCAGCAGAATCCTTGCACGGAATATTTCGTGCTCTGATCAAGAGGGGGAAAACGAATGGACAATTGGCCATGGCTTTATATGACTTGTTAATTTTTGCAAAGTGGCCCAGTCAGTGCAAGTTGGACGACGGTGACCCGCACTCTCTGGGCGCAAGATGTACAGTACACACCATCAGACGAAAAAGAAAAATATTTGTCCATTCATTCTAAATTATAAGCTGTTTTAATTTTTAGATATTATTTTTATTATATATTTAAATATAGTGTATATCTAAGCGTATAGAAAAAATATAAATCTAGAAAAGCCAAAATATATTTTTAAATAGAGAAAGTATGATTCAAGTTGTATAAAACTTATAATTCTCTATGAATTCAAAAATGCAGAAAAGTTTTTATTGAGACCTTTTGGAGTGGATGCAATAGGGACTCATCATATAGGAACTGCGAGAGAAGTAGAT